>JAMWET010006547.1:0-92500 GCA_024036415.1 Prochilodus magdalenae
CCATGCTCCGAGGGGTGGTAAATCTATCTATCTATCGATCTAGATCTATCTATCTATCTATCTATCTATCTAATCCATACATATATACCTATCTTCTTCTATCTATCTATCTATATCTATCTATCTAGTCTTCTATCTATCCTCTCCTAACCTATCTCCTATACTCCTCCTCCATCCACCCACTCGGTCTGGCTGTCTTCTGTCTATCTAGCTATCTATCTTCCATCATATAGCTATCCACCTTCCTCTCACACACCTCAACAGTCACAATTCCCACCACTCCTTCTGTCTATCTATGTATCTTTCTATCTATTTATCGATGTCTATCTATCTTTATCATCTACAGTATTACTATCTTATCGGCACAGTACTGTTATAACGTATATATATCTCTTGTTTTTTTTGCATATTTCTCCCACAGTACATTACCCCTACACTTTATTCTCGCCACTCACTCTGAATCAGGTTTTATTATTTTAGATTAACAATTTTTCCCCCTGTACTATTCCCCCCTCCGCTGTTCCATATTATACATATTGTAACGCTTGCCTTTGGGTTGTCCGGCTCTTCGGAATGGCACTAAAAGTAATTACCCTACTACCGCTTCGCTCCAGTGCCATCTCTCATCCCATCCTTCTGAACATATCTCCTCTGTACTAACATGCCGCTTCTTCTGCCCTCACTGCTACTCATGCATCTCGTCGTCCCCGTTACTCTCTTCCCTTCTTCCCTGCCCTTTTTAAATATATGATGTACAATAATATAGTATTTTGCACTTCGGTTGATGCCCACTATGGTTTCTCTCATTGTGCCTGTAATCTTTAACTTTAATCTCTCTCACATGACAATAAAAGTTGACATCATCTATTGAATCTTTATTATTATACATATAGTCTCCATGGTAATGATACTTCCAATGCAGGATACTTTGCTTCAAATAGTCACTCTATTTTCATTGCATACCATTAGACTTTAACAGTTTTACTTCCATCCCACTTATAGTGGTGCTTATTCTTATTAGAGTACTTCTTTTTCTTCTCCTCTTTTATTTATGTACATTTTCTATTATTGTTCTTTACTGTACTTTGGCTGCTGTAATATGTGACTTTCCCTCTGGGATTAATAAGGTTATATATCTATCTTGTCTATTACTACACGATATGCACAGTACTGTATATAAAGTATATATATATATAGATATCTTTCTACATGTTTTTATTAATTTAAATTATTTACATTGATGTTACCATTAACTATAATACAAAAATAATATTATTAAATGTAAACCAATATGAAGAGTGCTTCCTCTTCCAGTCCACAGAAAGTGGATGCTGTCATTTCTCGGAGCCACCAGATGTCGCTGTTTTTCCACGCCTCCCTTTAAACCAACACAAAGTTCGTTCCATCCAAGCTGGTAACGTGACGTCATGTGCGCAGTCGGCATTTGCTCGCGTGCCCCCCCGCCATTTTGCGCAGGTGTTGTGCAGACAGGTGGGCAGGGTTGCTGGTCACGCTATTTTTTCTCCTCCCGCCTTCAACAACAAGCTTGTTCTGATTCTTAAGGCTTTACAATTGTGTCAGTGTAGGCTGAGACTACATGTGGCTGTGTTTATAAACTGCCGCTGCAGCAGCCAATGACAGCCGTCGCAAAAAGAAGCTGGATTAACGGAACTGTCATTCTAACCCGGTTTCCCAGTGTGGCGCCAAAACGACGGTCACAGATTTTGATATCCAGGGGTGATCCAAGACGCCCCGATAAGCCTGGTAAGTTAATAGCACTACCCAGTGGACGCACCCCTTGCATTCCACACGTTTTTTTCCCCTCCCGCGATTTTTCCCCGTTCTTATGATGACTGTGCTCCCGTACATTTTTACATACAGGTAAGCTCCTTAACCAGTTCTGGGCTGCGTGCTGAGTGAAACAAGGCTGTGTGATTAGTGCACAAATGCCTTGCTTTAGTGCGCCCAGTAAAACTACTTTCCCTTAGAACCCTCACTGCGTCTACAGTGTTCGCGCGGCGCTCGTGCGCCTACATATGCGCAATGACACATTCCCTCCTCCTGCGTAGTGCTCATCTACCTACGTGCGCCTTGATCCTATGGCGGTTGCGGACACTTCGAGCACTTAAGTTTCAGAAGTGTCGTTGCAGCCATGGCTCGCCCCAATCGCCTCCGTGGGTGAGTATCACTTACGGTGGGTCGCAGGAGTCGTCAAGTCCAATGCTCTCTAGCGCACTTCGTATGGAGTAAGGAGTCGGTCGAGATTCGCCCCCCCCCCCTTTACCTGTCGCCGACCGCCATATTGTTGGACAAAGCCAACGTTACTAAACAAGTACTAGGGCGCACGTAGACAACCTGACTGTAGTTATAAAGCGTTCCGTTTGCAGTTTATAACGCACCGTTTTAGTTAATAAGTATACGCCTAGATGAGAATATGATCCATGGTGTGCTGCGTGTTACATGGCTCCAGTCAACAATACAGCAATTAAATGGAACGGCGTCAGCTTCTTACAGCTTATCCCGGCTGTCCGGCCGCCGGCGAGGGGGAAGGAGGCTGAGGAGCTGAGCGCGGCGGAGGAGAAGCCTCCTGGATAGCGAGAGTAAACAGGAGAAACTTCGCCGTCTCCCTATTCCAAGTCTGCTCTCGTCATTTTGTCACAGGTAACAGTGAGGTGAAGGATCTTACCATCCCAGTTAATACCTGACACTGAACTCAATCAGACTACCATGTCCGGGTCAACCTCTGCTATAGGTGTTAGGACAGTGGTGGCCTGGTTTACCCTAGCTTTCATAGGTGGACCCCACAGAATTTTCGGAATTTCTCCTGCTTTTATTAAGACCGACTCCCATCAGCTAAAACATCATCACACCATCTCATTATCTACACTCACTGTCCAGGGTTTAGCAGCTCCTCTGACCATACAAATAGCAACCCGGTAGCTCTACAAGGGTTCCCAGACTGTAGTCCAATCTGTTTCTATGTATGTGCCGTAAATTACCGCTGTTCTATATGGTCAGGACCCCCACAGGACAACCTACTATCAGTCAGGTAAGTATGTGGGTGGTGGGTCATTCTCACACTGGCGTGACCCTGACGTGGTGGTGGTGTGAGTGGGGTGTCAACACGCTAGTCGCTGCTGAGTGTTTAGACACACGTGTCCACTACTCGTCCATCTCTATTAGACCACTCCTACCAGTTTGCGTGCGTCCACTTGTAGATGATGCCGTCAGAGACGAAGCTCTATTCTGGCTTGTGCACATTGCAGTGTTGGTCATACCTCGTATCCCTTCACAGAGAAACAGATGACGACCACAGAGTGTTCTATATTGGTCGTTGGACTTGATGTAACGGTATGGATTGTTGATACATTGAGGGGGGTTTAGAATGTGTTATGGCTGATAGTCATTCATGGGTGATTTGGTGTGGACATGCCAGATTTGAGCCATCCACCTTCTAAAAGCCCCGTCACAGGATGTTATTGCATTAGTAGATTGGCAGGTGTCTGAGATATTGGGGGGGGGGCACATTAGAAATACACTGATAAATCACTAAAAGGTTTTTTAAAAGTGATATGGCATTTATGGCAGAGGGGGACAAAATAGTCCCTAAAGAGTTTCCACTATTTTACCATCGTCCAGTTTTGCATATAAAACTACAGAGATATGCATATAAGGTTCACTGGATAGGGTAAGGTATGAGGCAATTGTATAAAATAAATATGGCTGTCGCCGCTTGGTAGTGAGTAAACAAGTTCTGAAATAGGACATTTACAGGATGAAGCGAAGAAAAACTACATTTCATAAGAAGGCCAGGTTAATTTAACCGAGACGTCTTTCCGCCAAGTTTAACTATTTTGTTTTTTAGTTCGCATTCATTTATGAAAATTTACATGCAATGCAAATAAGCCACCAGTGCATTTATAAAAAAACCTGAGGCTAAAACTAAACAAACACTTGAGCTCACAAGGTTTGGTTCCAACACCATAAGCAATAGACCTGTGTTGGGACTATGCGACACCCTGGTTCCATTCACCAGCCCTAGTGAATATCTGGAGTTGAGAGCTTATTCTACAATGAACCATTTTCACCAACGACTCGGTCTACCAATGTTTTCAACCACGGACTTATAGGGACATTTTTCACAGTGATTGTTATGGTGTGATTACTCAAACAATTATGTAATTCTGCCCACATACGTGTGCTTTTTATCCACTGACGGAGACCTGTAAGGCTGAGCAGTAGTATTTACAATGGTAATGAAAGATTGGGGGGGTGCGCGGTGACACATAATCAGGACTCTAAGATAGGTGTGGTCGGTTTGGTCGGGTCAGCGTGCCGTCTGATCAAACTGACCTTTTCCTCGTAGCTCGGTTTGAACTCATATAATGCTCATGTACACCATTTTGCCTGATGTCAGTAAATATCTATGGTTGAGGATGCCAGCGTAGCAGGACTCTAAGGGAGATCATACATACTTCTAATATTTTCAGTGGGTTCGAAATAAATGTAACATACGCATTGAGTGAGTTGGTGATGCAAAATAATTGCCACTATGTTCACCATTTTCAGGCATTATTCACACAGTAGGCCCGTCAAAACGTCTGGTCCCAACACTGAGGAATAGGGGCAACAGCAGCTGCAGCAGGAGTCCAGCTTTGCTAGCTTTTGGTTATGGCGGGTGTCTCTGACTCTTGCCCACATGTGCACCTTATTTTCAGCTGGTTTTTTCAGCTGATTCAGGTATTTTTTTAACAGCGGGGAAGGTATACGTGTTTATCCCCAAACTTCACTTTGAGCTGGTTGCTCCTTATTTATTGGTTGGCAGTTGCAGTCGTGGCCTGGAGCGTGAACGGAACCAGCAAGATTGTGACCAGAGGGTTGCCCGGTTCGATTCCCCCCATGAACTGACAGTCACGACTGATGTGCCTTGTATCAAAGTGCACCTATCCCCCAACTGCTCCGGAGGCGCCGTGGATAGGCGCTAGCCCTACGGCGTGTTGTGCTCACTTATGCCACCAAATAGGTGTGGGGTGTGTGTACATCTCTATTGAGTGGGGTTTGTGGGTGTTTCACATCACGGATGGTTAAATGTGGAGACTAAACTGATTCCCACTGTGGGATCAACAAGGGATTAAAACACTCTCTTTGATTTGTATAGAAATGCTTAAAACGACCTTCATTAAAACCTTTCACTCCCATCATCAAGATATCCTATTGCATTTTAGCTATTTGCGTCTTCGGAAACGTGATGGTTTTATTCCGGTTAGAAATGCCTTTTTGTTGATTTTGGACTCATTTGTACACTAGCAGCTAGCTCTTTTACTCTGTTTGAACAACTATTAATGGATGAATGGACTGAGAGAAATGGGCCCCAAAGCTGCTGGTTGGGGAGAAAAAAATGTTCCATTACGACTTTACATTCAAATAACTGAATGTTTTTGGCCTCCTCCCTGTAGAAGTTGCCACTTTTGGAGATTTGCCTCTGGTGGTCTTGGGATTGACTGTGTGAGCTAATATATAATTGATACGTTTATGTGTTGTATTAGTTCTACATTATAGTGGTGGTGGAAAAGTCTACGCTCATGTAGACAGCCTTTGAAACAGGCGAGTTTGTTTGTGATTTTAATAATGAAGCCGAGATACAATCAGATCACAGAACCTTTATATCACACCTACATTAATCTGAAATATCAGCCTATAGATAGAGGAAATACATTTGACAACCTTATGGTAAACAGTCAGTATCCTTTAGCCTTACACTTCACCTGACTGTATGTGTTCAGCATCCACCAGTCACATTCAAACAGCATTTCTTTGTGGTGCTAAATTGTTTTGCATTGCATTGTATATGCTGCAGCTTCGCATTAAACACTGGGAAAAACGTAAAATTATTTATTTTGTTTTTTTTATCTTTTTGATAATTCCTTTCTATCATGCTTAAAAATCACTCTTATCCGTGTGTAAACAGTGTGTGTGACATGGGTAAAAAAAGGTGTCCAACCTGGTTTCTCCTGGAAGAGTATACTCCGTCTAGTGACGTGGTCCACATTGTGGAACGTATATCTGATCAACGGAATCATTCTCAACACTGCAGTGACACTTTAAGCGTGGTGGCGGTTTAGTGTTCATAGTTGTGTAGCAGGACATCAGAGAACAGATAGCTCATCTGCTGCTGCACAGTGCAGTGTTGGTCATCCTCTAGTTCTTCATTAGTGGTCACAGGATGCTGCCCAGAGGACGCTTCCCGCAGGACGCTGTTGTGCTGGCTCGTCTAGTGACGTGTCCACATAGTTAACAGTCTGAATTCGTGTTTTGTGTTCACAGGAAAACCTGCCTATGGAATGCTAGAAGCACACCCAGACTGGGCACCCTCGCTACACTTAGGCCAGGATGAAATCAATGCACCGGACCCGAGAAAGCCTACGAGGAAGAAGCTTGCAGAGACTCACCGCCCCCAGACCGCACAGGAGACACCGGGTCTGACAGGAAGTGCGACTGACTTGGCAATCACGAATATGAATAACTGTGTACATGTTTACCAGCTGACAACGGATTGATGTGTGTTGCACTATTTGGGATCAAACTGTTTCTGTCTAGTCTATTTAACCCTTTCAGCTAGATCAATAAATCTAGTTAAGGTCAGAAGTCAACAGGCTCAGAGAACTTCGTGTCAAGCTAACACTGGATTAACCCCAATAACAGATACGCGGCTGTTACTAATCATTTATTACTCCTGTTCACGACCTGATCGAGAACGACATTTGGAATCCGTACGCTTTCTGTCCTGGAATTCTTTTCCTCTAGTGAGTAATGAGCGCAGTTAAGACTAAAAGTAAGGAGGGACTGTCGTCACCGCTAACGCGTCAGGCCAACATTGATTAACCTCATCAGTGTGATCCTGTGTTGCGTGTCAAGTCTAGCTGTAAAACGTTTCGTATCTTTGATGCGCCACGCAAATCTATTGGAGATCTAGGTTTGCAGCCAAATCTCGTAAGTCCTCTGAGTGCCGATAAATGGTGGGCTTCTTGATATTCTCAACATGCTTAGTCTTTAAAACATAAATCAGCAGGCCAGTGTTAGGGAATGCTGCTATTCACAAGTGAACGTGATCCAGCGGGGACCCCACTCTTTAACCCTCTTGTATGCGCTGTGTATGTCATCATTTAATCCACCCGTAGGGATGCTTATTTCTTTCACATTGATAAGCATCGCGCTAGAGAAGGATGCCGCGAAATTGGACGCGCATGGACGCCTGCAAGTGGAAATAATTAGTGCTAGTGGGCTTTGTGCCTTTCGCGTCTTTCATGTCGGCAGATTATGGTACGTGGCACCCCTTTGTCAGAGATGTACAATGAGAGCAGAGCTGCGTGCGGGATGACGCTTTTGTTTAGGTGCCGTAATCAAGATGTGATGTATATTCCATTAACGTGATCGCAAACCGAGGCAGTTGCCCAGTTGTTGGGCACAATGAGGTCTACACAATATGTCTGGGTGAATAATTAACTCACGCAATGTGTTTGAGGTAATCGGTTCACAGCAGGAGTTTAGCACCATGAGCTTGTTAACATTGCTGTTCAACATTCTTTTCACTTTTGATAAGAATTCCTTCTTGTTTCCTGCTTTCCTGAATGGAAGACTTTTGACGACAGCAAGCGCGACGACGTTGCCGTGAATAATTGTAGACATGTGGGTGTTTAAATATGAAGATTTCCGCCATAGACAGTCACACAGTGGTGTACAGGTGCGTTAAACAAGTACCTTTATAAAATGAGCAGCAAGCCGCATATTTAACAAGGGGAGTGCTTGGCCTAAAAAACAAAGGGCTTGACAAAAGCATTTGTAGTAACTTTTTCAGATTTGTACATATATAACACCCATTAAAATTAAGGATTTTGCACCTAGAATGAAAAGTGTGGGTGGGCAAAGATAGGCTATTTGGAAGAAAGATCAAGGTTACCAGACACATAAATTATGGTCAAACCTTCATAGGGCAGTATTTATTGGAGTACACCATACAGCTCTTTCAAACCATGGCATATGGGCTGCCATGTTTGTAGCAAATTCCAACATGCCAGGCATCCTGAGCTCAGGAGTCGAAGAGGTTCCTTAATGGTGGCCTTTTAGTAGAGTTCCTTTTCATGCAATGTTAATGTTTTCTTGTAAGCAGATTCCATGGCTGGATTGTTTGTGGTGGTTGTGTTGATCGGTACACACCATAGACATGTTTCTATCATGGATAGGGGTCCTGAGAGATGTGGCTGAAGTAATGCTCGCTGGACAATCGCCCTGTTGGAAAGCTTACAGAAGGGGTGTTGTTTCATAAAAAGTAGAGCCACTGGTTGCGTGGACCTTATTATTAACCATATTATATATATATAGGTATAGTATATATCATATATATATATATATATATATATATAATATATATATAATAATATATATATATAGTATATATGGTAATATTTACATATCACATATACGTAAAATATATACCGGCGAACTATAACACCTGTATATATATACAACGTACACTGTATTTCTACCACTTTGTAAAACGAAAAAGCAATTGGGACATACCCCTTGAGAGGAAAGTTCCACAGAAAGGCTATCATCTTCAGGCAAGACATTTTTAACAAACTGTATACTTGCCAAATTATTGTGGAATCAAGTTTGGAGAAGGGCCCTATTTTTTTCTGTTCTAGGGTAGACAACAAACAGACGGGGGGGGATGAACTGTGGGGCTGGGGGGAGGGCTCCTCACTGCACAAGAGCATAAGGTCCATATGGTATAGAGCTGGTTGACTTTGGTGTAATGGAAGAATCTGACTGTAAAACCGACGACAGGGGGCCTGACCATGACCGGACCTCAACCCTATCAAACAGAGCCTATGAAAGAAACATGAATTAAAATAGAGATTGGCGAGCCAGACCCAAAATCTAAAAAAGAAAAAGAAATCAATGATCCAACATCAGAGTGTCAGACCTCTTCCTGGATGAATGGGCAGCAGATTTTCCACAAGGACAGACATGTTTCTAAGAAACCTTCTTAGCAAAAGTCTTCCCGGGGAAGAAGGGTGCAACATCTTTATTATGGCTATGGGGAGGGCCAAAAGGGGTGGGAGGGGCACTCCTTATTGCATATGGATTTTAGAAGGGGATATCATAAAAACTCTTGATAAGTGCTGATAAAATGGGCAATGAGTATAAAATGAGTATAAACAGGAGGAGGTGTAATAAAGTGAGTGGTCCCGTGGTCTTCGAGAGAAGTGGCAAGTTTACAACATAAACAAAAAAACACCTGTTGGTTGGGGTTTTGGGTCTCATTTAGGAACGGTTGTAAGCAAAGCTGTAGACTTATTTTATGTTTTTAAACCAAACACACCATGAACCTCAACATAGAGGTTTTTTGTTCTGTATCATAATTTTATACCCAAGTGTGATTTGTAATCACCTGTTTGGTAGTATATATACAAACAAGCGGGGGTACAATACATTGTAGGGTGAAAAGCGTTGTTAGGATTTGTGACTTTGCTAGTTAAAAAAAATGTTAAACACATAAGACATAAAACATGTGTACTTAATAAGATTCTTGGTTCCAGGTTGCTGAGGCAAGACCCTCGAGCATGTTGAAAATGTACGGGTTGCTCAAAAGAAAAATGGATATTTTTCCAATATGTCTGTATTAACATTGTCAGTGATTAAGGCCTTGTTTTCTGATTTCATCACCGGCATTTGTTGCTAAATATTATGCACCACTGATGGTGCCGAGGAACACTTGAACACAACTTTAAATGGCTTATTATAAGTGGCCTCAGGGCCGGGGAAATATGCCGCTTTTCTCACAACTGTCACATCGACCATGCCCTGCCTGGAAAGTTTATCTCCCCCGGCTGTTGTAAATCAGCTCGTCCTAAATGGCTGGGATAGGGAAACCCGAAAAGAGAAGCCCGAATACAGATACGTTAGGCATCTGTGCCGAGCGGCATAGGGAAATTAAAGAGGCGCTTTTTATAGCACTGTGTGATTGAGTTAAATCATAACGCTCAATCCGACATGTCCCACTCCACCGCTGAATCCTTGTGGCTAACGGTCCTCTCAAAAAAGTGAATAAAAACAGGCCTTCGTCGCTTGAAAAGGGCACGCCATGGGACACTTCTTTTGATGATAATGACAGCATCTCTTCTCTTCAGCTTTTTTTCCCACATTGTTCTTCCATCTTTCCAGTGCCTGTGCCCAGCTTATTATTGGAGCTGAGAAGAAATGTGAGAGGAAGCCAATCTGTAACGGAGGGTGGCTTGTCAGAGTTTTGACTGAAGTTGGAGTGAAATGAGCTGTGATCACACTTTTTCCTGAAACTTCAGGGGTGAGAGAACGGATCTCTGTCGTGGCACAGTTGCCTCAGCTGGACTGAAAGGTACTTTGACATGTTGGGTTTCAAACTGCGGCTGTGGAGTGATTGGTATGGAGAAGTTAGAAGTTTAGGAATCGAAGTACTCTGCTAACTGTTTGAGGTGCCAGTATGCTGTAATCAGGGAAAGTGAATGTATTTATGAGAACGTAGCTAACAGAGAATATTAGTCCTCTGGCTGTGTTGCATAAACAGCCAGATTTCTTCCTTCAGCATGACTACACATGTCTTTCTGGTCAAACTGTCAGCACAACTGAAGAATCAGAGATAGAAGTTGACAAGTCTGCTTCTGCATCCAGTGTTTATCGGTTAGGTTGCAGTTTTTTAGCCTATTAGCTCATCTGAGCCAGTTGTCTGCTTCGCTCACATTACAGACAGATTTGAAATATCATGATGGTTCGCATAAGTGTAGGTACAGTGGACTCAAACTGTAGTTAATGTGAACAAACCCATGTACTGAAGTGACTGACCACAACGCGCATACCCTAGTCAGTAAATGCTGTTGTGAATGAACAGCAAAAGTACAGAGCATAAAACATTAGCTCTGAACAGCTCTCTTCTGCTCATTCATACAGCAAGAAAAGGCTGAAAACAGGATCAGAAGCTTTTGTCCATTTACTAGTTTTAACTTTCAGATTTGGTGCTACTGCCATGTTAACACTGAATGATCATGTGTGCACATAGGGGAAAAAAATGTATTCCCATCTGAGCGATCATTAAAGCCACATGGCTATTAATGGCAAGATAAGTTACATGCAAGGTGCATAGTACACGGGGGTCCTGGGCCCGACTTAACTGCTTGTACTCTGTAAACTTCCTAAAAAACAAACCTATTATGAAAAACTATAATGAAATCATGCTCTGGTTATTTAGCTTACGGACTGTGAATAAACAAACTTTCAGGAGGTGCTCTTAAACTCACTAGAGCTAGCAGATTGGCCTTATATAGTTGGTTCGTTTTTTAGTCTATCAACTGTAATGGATGATCTGGAAACCTTATAATACGCCATACAGACTGATAGGGGATTTGTTGTTTTTGCTCGTTTTTTCAAACTGAAGACAGACGAGGAGATAATTAAAATCTCAGATAATGTGTGACGGAGTTACCAAACCAGAAAAGAACACTTTCCAGAAGAAGAACCTAGCATCAGTGGGCAGCTTTGTTTTTAGGCAGTCACTCCCATGATGGGACCCTATATATTAACTAGAGGGTGGTATTTTCTTCATCCTGATCTTGGACCACATAGGAAAGTAGCTTAGGTGCGGATTTTGGAAAGGTCAGATTTCTGTGTCCATCAGATCAGTATCAAAATTATTATACAATTATTATAATTATTAATAAGAAATCAGCCTGGAAAGTGGAACACAGTCTCTGTCATGTTTAGTATTAAACACTTATGATTTCCTACAGCTATTTTTTATATAAAACACATGCTCTTCTGTGTAATGCTAAATGTTTGGTGTATCTGGTACTAAGTCTACGTTAATACCAGCTGAAATAAGTTATTTTTATGCTTTCATTGAACTATTTTGTATGATGGCATGATGCTTTTTTTTGAGTTGTTTCTTTGTTTTCTTCCTTTGTGGAATATAAAGGTCTTTTCCTGGCATGGGTTATTGGTATTTTTAACGTTAATGTTCTAACTACCTTTTTCCTGTGTTTTTTTATGCCATTTTGCGTAAAACCTTTTTGAAAATTTTGTACCTAAATCGAAAAAGTGCTGTATACCAGTGGTGAACCATGACATTTTGAGTTTGTAACATAAAAAATTAATTAGTTGAACCAAATAGCTCCTGAAGTCCTAACCAGTGGGAGAGCTCGCTTGACTGTTCTGTCTAGATGCCAGGGGGCAAAACATCTTGATTGGACACATTTCTTTTGGGGTTTTTGGGTATATTAGGTTTTTGTTTCCAGCCCTTAAACACTTAGCAGCACTGTTACTTATGAAAATGGCCAAGATCATTGAACAGCTACAACGAAATAAAGGTTTATACATGCTGTTGTCCATTTTTCGTATCTATCAAAGGAGTCAGTAGAGAGATGGTGCTCCAGGCTGATGTTATGTCCGGTCACATACAAAGGCCGTCTCTGAGATGGCGATTGTTCTGTGATGTCTTTTCATATGCGTGTTTGCCTGACATAATGCTTTTATCCTCATATGATTTGTTTATTTATTTGTTTATTTTCTGAACGAGTACAGGCCAGGGAGGAACTTTGTTGGCAATTTGCGAGATCTGATGCAAATATCTTAAATGCCATCCTCTGATATTTCTTTTCTCACTTAAATGTCTCTGAAACCCCCTGTATTTTTCAGGCTTGCCTTAAAGATCAGTGCAATTATTATGTTTTTGTGTATTGAAAGAGCAAGTGATATTTGCAGCCTTTACTGTAATGAGTTACATATTGGGCTTTAAAAGAGCATTGTTGAGCAGATGGGAGGATTTACTTTAGTTTGGCAAAAAAGAAGGTATTTTCTGTTGACCTGAATTTGTTTCCTTCCTTTTATTAGTGTAGGTAGTACGGGTGGGAATCACCAAAGGCCCCACAATACCATGTTATCATAAAATATCATAAAAAAATACATTTTATTGTGATATTACAATGTTTTTAAATATTGTGATATGTAACATTACTATAACTATAACTTAACTATTGTTTATTATGTACCTTTAATTGTAGTTTACACTGCTTATACAACCACCAGGTTTTTGTCAGGAATCCCTCTTTCCTCTGCTGTATTTTTGTAGGAGATCTGTAATGTTGGCCTGGTGTGACATTTGCTCTGGTTTGGAAAATGTGAGACAGCAGTCATAAGGGAATAGTAGCATAGGAATCCACAGTCCTTGCCATCCATTGCAAGTTATTGCGCTGTTTTTTGCTGGAGTCTTTAACTTCAAGAAAAGCTTTACTTTTCTGTAGAGCTTTGGCTGTGTCGATAAAACATAGTCACATACCTGATCCTAAACCTCGTTTTTTAGTAATGTTATTTGGAACCATGTCTTTGCACACTGCATAGCATATTTTTGGATAATGATGGATAATGTCTGAGCTATATAGAATTGGAAGATACTGTCATCAGCCTAAGCCTGTGTTTGGTTGTTCAGTGGAGCCGATTTCACATTGGTTTTGCCATCACCAAAGCACAGCCGGCTTCTTGCTCAGGTTTTACAGTTCCATCTTAAATGGTGCCTGCACCAGAAAGGAATTGCTGCACCATTTAAAATTCAAACAAGAATTTTTGTATTCTTTATTTGGATCCCCAAATGGTTGCTAGATATCCTGGTCATGGGCACACACATTCAGCAATAAATGTTGTGTATCAAATTAATAGTCCTTTAGAAGTAAAACACGCAGATTTACACCCTTCCTGTACCTGTTTGCTTTTCATAGATGCTGTTGTGTTGTGCTAGATTCTGCTTAGTGAATGCAGCTTCTGAGGACTTGATTTGTGAATGCGAACGTGAGTGTAAGTGGGAACTGAATCTGATGCAATAAAGTCGATGGTTAACTTAATCTCTACATGGTGCTGTTTGTAGTATTAGAGTCAGATAATTTTATTTCCATACAGCATTCCTTGCAAATGGAATGTGTTATATCCATGTCCTTTATTTCTTCTTATTTAAAAAAAACAAAATAAGTCCAGATGTTTGATTAAACACAGAATGCGCATTTCTGATTTCTTTCTCTGATGCTGCTATCTTTGTTCCTTTGCAGACCGTGAACTCTCTGCTGTCTTGTGGGCCCAAACTGCAAGTGATTCTTGTTTTTTTTAGTTGCGCTCATATCGCATGTTATGTAATTAAATATTGATACCTGGCTTATATCAATACAATGTTGCGATGCAAAATATTGCAAAACTAAGCGGTATTGATTTTATCCCCAACTGCTAGCAGGTTACCAGATTTTCTTTTTGGATTCACTTGCTTTAATATATCTTCATCCTTATGCAAAAAGATATTGCAAACCTTCAAATGAAAAAACGGACATATTGGCAGAGGGAAAGCATGCAGTGTGCTTCACCGTTATTCATCAAAAGGACGGACGCAGAAGCTGGAAAATGGATTCTATATAAGTTTCACAGTTATTGAATGGCCATCTGCCACTTTCTGACTAAGACAGTCACACAGTCCTATTTCTCTTTGTATTTGTTTTTATTTCTGTCGGTTTTAATCAGTGAAGACCATGTGGTTTTACGGTGGAAAGTGTGTGTACAGACCTGTATGTATATGTGAGGGAATTAGTGCAATACACACATTGAATTTTTGGGAAAAAAACACCAACATCAACACTAAGAGGCATGTGAAATCCACAAGGCTTGCTGTTTACTAAGTGGCATTTGCCAAGTTTGGGTAAATACTCCTTTCATGTTAACCAGGTGTTGCTCTCTTTCACATGCAAATGAGAGCCACTGGGGTTATGCATCATGCTTTAATGCACCTTTGGATGCTCCAGCCGTGCTGCAGAGTTCAAATTCAATATTACAGCAAGGGCCACTGACAGCATCCCAACAGGAAGGTCATATGAGGACTTCAGGGCTGGAACCTTATGGTCAAAGATGCCTTGTTTGTTAAAGCAATGTTTGGGCCAAAATTGTATTTTATATTCCCCGAAAATAGACAATTAGCCAAAACATGTTTGCAGGAGCAGCCACCTTGAACACTATTTAGTCTGTGCTGTTCTTCATTTGTATTCATGGCTGTGTTGTACAGTAGGGCTGACTGAGATCAGTAAACATGCACATATGTATACAAATAGTGGATGTGTTTTACCATATTTTTCTTCTCTCCATGTAAACCGGGTTGTCCTAATCTTGGGTAACGTCTTCCCCTGACCAATCACAAGGCTGGAGTCACAGTTTCAGAGTCAGAGAAACTTTGCGTGCTAAAGCTAACCACCAGTCCGCTTCTACCCCTACCACAAAATCTGCGGGAACTGCATAGGGATATTCAACTTAGATGGGATGGTTTATCACAGGACAGCATTAGGAACCTCTATAGCACCATGCAGAGACGTCTGGCATGTTGCATTAGCAAACATGGCGGCTCAAAGCCATTCAGAGAGACGCTACCAGCTCTATACCTAAACTATCAGCTTAAATGTGTCATAATTTATTGTTCCCTTTATGTGACCTTTATCTTCCTTCCCAATAGCATTGGAATCAGACACTTCCTTCTGTGTGCAACTATTCTTTTGATGATGAGTGTATTTTACTCTGTGTTCCCTTTGACTTTAATAGTTTCTATACTTCAGTTACAGTTTGTGATTCCTGTAACATTTGTGAAGTATGTGGTTTGTTTGGATAGCAGAATGACCTTATCCTCTCCATGTACAGCTTAGTGATTTCTTTTACTATGATTTGCATCTTACTGACCTGCTGTTTTAGTTGTATGGCTGATTTAAGTTGGAGCAGCTATATGTGCACTTTCTCCTTGTGTGTTCATGTTCCTCAAGACCAAATCCCCCACTTGACCACTTTTCCATTTAGAATGACACTTTAGTGGTTCTACCTTACTAACCTGTTAAGGAAGAGATCTGAAGTAAATGTCTCCTTTCTGCACTTTGCTAGGCGATCAATGAAGCCAGTAACCAACTGTTTTCCTGCCAGCTCTCGTCGGGCAGAAAGAAAATGTTCTCTGTCTCTATCAGTGAGGCACAATTAAGAGCTTTGCTTCCTTGACCCCTGATTTCTCCTTGAGAGAGCAAAGGAGGTTTTAGACTAAACTTTTTACCCACTGTTGTGGCTGAATAGAGCCTATAAATCATAATTCATGATACACAAATGGTGCAGCAGATACATTCTGGTACCTCGGCCCAACGAGAAGCCGAGAAATTACAGAGGAGAAAATACAGTGTTCATATCTGTCTTTGGTAACACTAAAATGCTTTACTCTTTCAGGTAAAGTCACCATAAATCATAAGTTCACCAGAATATAACCTAGAATGGTAGGTTGATGTGTTTATCTATTATTGAACATTCAGTCACTGAATCATCATTGAAAATACATACAACCATTTCATCTGTTCAGTTTGTGCTTTGTTATGTTTGAAAATAAAAGTATAAAAGATCAAATTGGTAGACACACAACCAACATTAAAGTCACCTTAAAGAGATGTTTGCAACACTTTAATGTAGTGTCCTGTTCATTAGGCTACAATGACAGCTCCATCTTGTCATGACATCTGATATAATCCTACATAAATGTTTATAAATACTTATTCCATTGTTGCCATCTGTCATAAAGACTACTTTAGTTATTTGTAAAACCTACTAATATTAGCATTTATAAACATTTATGCAGGATTATTTGTATATGTAAAAATCTTTTTTATTTGGGTGCAGTTTGGCTCTACTGTAAAGGGAAATTGTGTGAAAGTTTGTTTAGACTTTGATCACACTGAATCTACTGTGTGTCTTAGGGGAAGCTGTATTAAGTTATTATTATAACTGGGTTGATTTTTATTCCATGGCACTTTTACATGCTTCTTTAACTAGCTAATGATGTTTTGCATACAACAGCTTTAAAGTGAACCTGAGTGGTACGTCTGGATTACTTTGCTTGTTTACTGTAAGAGCTGTCCTGTTGAAAATGCTGAATTGCTAAAAGATATAATTGATTTTAAATTACGTTCTATATACTGCACTGTTTCTCTGGTGGATCAGGGCAATAGGTTTAAATTGTTTGATGATCTTTGTTATGAGCACAGCAGGAGAATTTTGTTGTGTGGTTCAGAGAACTGTAAAGGCGTAAGTAAAGGCATGATTTCAGAGAGGGACGGGGGGCTTTGATACACATGCCTGTGGCTTCAGACATCACAGCTGGCCCTTGATGCACTTGATGTGTCATGCATTATGTAATGCTATCTGGCCAGTCAGCAAGTTAAGTGCGTTTGAAGCACAAGAACACAGAACGTTCATGCTTACTGGGAGGCCAAATCCCCACTACATCACAAGCTGGAATCTTTGACTGAATTTGCTTGCTTAAATGCTGAAGGTGCATAGCATTAATAGATATGTATTAATATTTTTTTGTAGTGAAATAGCTTTTTGAGGAACATGTTAATGAAGAGTTAGTTTTTGATGGTGGGCTTTGCTTTCAAATCATCTAAAAGATCTTGCCTGGCTGCAGTCAAAAGGAATAAGAGAAAGGATGACACATTTTCATCTCCTTTGTTCTTTATGCTAATACGTGTTCCAGCTGATTTGCTTCTTTATGGGGGTCTCTCTCTGGAGAACAGACCCCTTTCAGGCCCTCTCACTGGTGTTTGACTCTATCCCCTTTATTGCAATTTATTAAAATATTAACGTCCTTGCATTCAAAGGAAATCAAACTCAACAAAGGCATGATGTGACAGGAAGCCCTGATCATCATGTTAACACTCGATCGAAAATAATCAGCATTGTCTTGATGCGTATCGCTTCAATTTTATGCAAATTGAACTTGGTGTACAATTTTAACACTCGTTCCCTTCCACCGCAGACCCCCTGGATTCTGATTTACATCCCCAGCCAAACTCATTAAGCCCCTATTCAATGCTGCCGCACACTCCCCACACCCTTAGGAGAAGGCCATGGCGCTGCTTCCTTCAAAAAGTGCTAGACAAACAATGCTTTTTACCAAGATTCTATGCCCAGGCATGTGCTTCACCCAAGAGAGGTAAAGCGATAGATATTGAAGCCACAAGAAGAAGTAGCAGCCAAAGGCAAAACGCCTGGCAGTCTGAGCTGTCTGCTGAGCAGAGTGCCTTGGATTGTTTGAGATGGTCGTGATCAAAGCCAACCTTGGTTTCTTAAGGATTTCGCTGGTGTTTCCATCGAAGCCTCCTTCAACTCGCTGCGTGTGCACCCAGCAAGGCCAGATTTCCTATAAAAGAAAAGTGACTGGGAAAAACAGTATGTGGTGAATGAAAGACTATGAGGGAAGGGAGCAAGATGTGGAGATTAGAGATGTGCAGCCTCCACGGAGATCACCGAATCAGTTCTGCTCAATTGAGGAAGAACTATGCTGTCTCTGTGTTTGGGGGCCTAGCTTGAAGCTGTACTTGGGATTTTCACAAACGCCAGCCGGCAACAACAAATTAAAGGACAGACGTGTCGGTGCTATATATAATATTTTGTTCTTCAAACTTTTTGGCTGGACTTTGGGCTACAGTGCTGTTTATTGTTGGTCTTTGCTGTCTTGTAGCATGAGAGTTCCTCACAGCATTCCTAAGCCTGTTTCATCGTTTGACTGTCATAACTGCGCATGTTTGCATCGGCCTCTTTCCCAAACAGATGTCCTGGTGAGACCATCTTAACACTGTCAAAGATTAGTGTTGTAGGATATGAGTTTGTGACTTTGTGTTCCTGCAATGCATCACCATCTGTACTTGATCTTCTTTTGACACACTGAAGATGCTTTCTCCTTAGCATATAACAAAACACACATTGTAATGCTGGTTGAAGTTCATGGAGAACTCTGGGTTGAAATATCAAATTTACAGATGTAGTTCATCAAACAATATATTTGGTTGATGTTTGGTGTCCAGGTTTTGCTTATTTGGTTTTAAACTGGCGCCACAAGGTACCGCTGCCAACACTTGAAGTCAGTAGTCACCCAAATCTTTTCCATAGCAACATTCCAAAACGTAACCCCTTCTTACCCTCCTTAACCTCCTCAAACTGCATCCAAGTCTTTGGTAATGCCATACAGACTCTGTAAGGGCTTACAAAGTGGCTGCCCACAGCATTCAGCTATACAGTGACATAGTGTTCATTTTTATAGCTCACTGTGAGCCATACTGTGTTCTAAACTACATCAACAAGTTTGTTGGTCTTTGATAAAGAGCTGGTTGTGTTTTGAATCACTTGAGAGACGTTTTAGGGATGTATTTTCACAACTGATTTTGGTGGCTATTGACTTCCGGTGTTTATTAGCAGCATTGTCTTCATAGCTTTACCTGATTGACTAGATCTGGTTTATGTGGAAAATTGTACATACAAGAATGTGATGAGATCAAAGCAACCTCTCAAGCAAGGCAGAAACAATATAGAATTGCATAAAATCATCTACAAGACGCATTTGATTCCTGTTTGGGTTATGTTTCTGAATGGGTAGAGGTGAAGCTATACCTAGCTATAGCCTTGAGATGCTTTTAATCCTTTTAGTTGACCTCATTCAGAAGCTTCTGCAGACAGCCTATAAATATTTCCATTGTCTTTCGTCTTCTGCCTATTGAAGATTCTCTGTGGCAGTTGTCATAGCAATAGGTTCTATTTTGTTCTTCTGGAGATGTACAGTATATCACCTCTAAATCGAACCTGTCATCAGACTCGTCGCCAGGAAAGTCGTATGTGTGAAGAGAACAGAGTGTTGAGTGTTGTGAAAAAGATATTTTGCACTTATTTCAGTGCGAAGAGAAACTATGATCATTAAAAGTGCGATGCCACCTCTCTGTGTTCAAACCTTCCTTCACTTTTTGTCGTCTTCTCCATATGGATCCCTCTCTGTTTGACTGACTGACTGGCTGACTGGCTGACTGACTGAGTCAGGCTTTATGACTGTGGAAGTAGACCTTCTTTGCTGCTTCTTGCTGGTGAGGTCTCCAGGATCCAGCACAGGGGTTGTGCACCTTATGAAAGAGATTAAAATATGAGGCCAGTGCACTAAAAGAATCACTGATGTGTCTCTCTATCTATTCCTCCCAGTCCCGCAAGTACAGAAGGTACATTACCTCTATAAGAAGATCACTGCAAAATTCTCTCTGAGTCTCTGAGACAGCCAGTGATCTGTCAGGGTTGGCGCATACTGAAATCTGGGCTATAGTGGTCAGTCAAACTCGACTTGCTCCTCACCGTTTGCCTGTGATTTCATGTCTGTCTGCTGTACTTGCAGGAATCTGTTGAATGGGTTGTGAAGTTTGCTGGCTTGCAGTTTTTACAATGATAGTTTGATATTGTTGGCTGGCTGGACTTGTTAGAGATGGATGTTTTAACTGTAATTTGTATTTTTGATGCAGCAGTGTTTAGATGTATTTATATTTAATTATATTATGAATTCAAAACACAATCTTTAATATCAGTTTATTGAATGCAGCATGCAGAGTGGAATTTAGGGGTGTAATGATTTTGAAAATGAGACCGAAACCATCTCCAGTGTCAATTGTTATGGAATACAGAACGTCCTCCCCCCTTGCACAGACATCAGCATTGGCCTAAATGCTAGCATGGTAACTGATCTCTAGGTTAATAAATAAAACCAAGCTAGCATTAGTGTCTGACTAGTCTCACAAGACATTTTCACCATATAATGTAATGGTGTTTCACCATATAATAATGATAGACAATTACTACAGTAATGCAGTATACTATGGCTGCAATAAGATATTCAGCTTGTAAGCTGTAATGTTACCTATGCTTCTTCCTTCTGCTTTAAAAAATTCTACAGCTTGCCCCAGAAATCCAGCCCAGAGCAGTTGTAAATTCTTCATAAAATCCTTCCGCCTTCAAGATACATCATCGGAAGGTAGTTTTCCTAATCTTTAAACCAGAACATCTCACTCCAGGGGCTGTTGTAGAACCACTGGAGCTGAATGGAGCTGGAGCTGTTATTTTTTAAGGTGTTTGCAAAATAAAGACCCAGCCCCACTTGCTCTGCAAGTCCACGTATGTTTGATGAGGGGTGAACATTGTTTTCAGGCCTGGTAACAGTCCAGAGAACTAATCTCTCCTGAAATCGAGGTCTGAGGTTCGCTTTCAGCACACTCTGTTGCTGTTCTACTTCCGACGCCCTGTGTGGGTTGCATGATTGCTTTATTTTGTAACATGAGTGCTTTGACTTTTCGCATGTACTGAGAGCATCATGAAAATGCAGACCTTGTGCTGGTGAAAAGTGTTGTATGGAACTGCGCAATCTATCCACTGTTCTGATGTTATTCTTGTTCCCCCAAACAAACCCAGAATTGGCCTTGGGTGTTTTCTTTAGAGTAGCCACAAGTTTTAATATCAAATACCTATATACCACTTTAGTAGTGGACAGTAAAGGAAGTAATGTAATTAATTACAGTACTTAAACAGTTATTTCTGTGTATCTGTACTTTACTGAAACGTATCCATGCTTGTGGACTTTGATTTAACTCCACTACAGTTTAAAATCAGTGTCAGACTGTTTAATAGCATTCGTTAAAAGACCAAGAGTGACACTAAAGTCATCTGTTTAAAAATGATAATAGAACATTAGAGCCATAAAAAATCATGCTACTACTACATTCCATACTTAAGTACATTTAAAGGCAAATACTTGTGTCTTTTTACTCAAGTGGAGGCCTACATGGAGGAACTTCTACTTTTACTGGAGGAATATTTTGTCCTAGGGTTCTCTACTGTAACTCATGTACATGGTTTGAGTACTTTGTCCACCAATGTCTATCTTTGGCTGGTCCTATGCACTTTCTGATGATGTTCTACAGACAACTTGCATATACAGACTTTTCTAGTTTATTTTATTTCTATAATCAGCTCTGATTAAGTAGTGCCATTTTCTCTAGCATGAGACACAACAGTCACTGCATTTGCTGTCTTGTTGTCTAGTGTGAATATCACATTAAGAAAACAACCACTAAGATATATAAAAGAAAGCAAGATATAAGAGCCTATAACTGTGAGATGGATGTCAGAATTCAATACACAAAGAAACAGCAGGGGTCATCTGAGGTCTATGTTTGTGTAGTCATGTCTCATTTACAGTGGAATGCTTCTTATCACAGCCCTCATTGGCATCTATCTGTCCCTGAAGGACTTTCTTCCTTGCACAATCCTTCATTCCCAAGCCCTTTACTTCTCTGACAACATAGTGACTCTGATTTCAAAACACAAACACTCAATCTCAGGTAGCTGAAATGCTGTTTAGCATCTCTGGAAAAACACCAGACACTTCTCACACAGCACTCTTTCATGAAGTTATCTTCCAGCTGAAGATAAGATTAACGCCCACTGTTGACAAGGCGTCCTCATTGTTCTACGGGGCTAAATGAAAACATGGCTGTTTTGAAAAGCTGGCATGCTGGTAATGGCTTTTCTCAAACGTGCACTAGTACTGAAGAACCACAGCACTGTGCCAGGGAGCATTCATGTAATCTTTTCAGACTGTCTCAGATCAAGCTTCTGCCCAGCGCAGGGTTTGAATATTCCTTGGGTGATGCCTGCGAAAGCTTTAATAACTCGATCTCCAATAACTTATTCATCAAACCTCTTGCCTGGCACGTGCAGGGCCCAGTGTGTGGAGTGAATAGAAAAGCAATGAGTGATGGAAGTGTGATTTGAGGCAAAGTAATGACTCTTCCTTAATGGCACATAAAGACTAGCTTTCAGAAGGACAGGGGGAGCATAAAAGAGAGCAGTGGTGTAATTGCAGGCCGCTGTCTCCCTAAAGTTACCGAAGATGCCCCCCAAAAGTGCTGTCTCCGTGGCAACGGCTATTGTGCCCACTCCAGGAATTGTTAAATAATGCACTTGTAAATGGTGCCTAATTGCAGATTTAATAACCCGCGGTTGTGTAGTCATGTCCTGTAACGAAGCCGCTCCCTCTAAAACTTTAATCACTCTGCTTGCACGATTCCCACTGATCTGTGCTCACCACATCAGCGTGATGCTTCTTCCCTTGTCTGCAGGCCCAGGATTCTCACGGCTTCTCTGCTGCCACATCATGGTGGAAAATGAGGGCACTTTTCCAGAACATTCTCAGCACCAGCGACTTAAAGAACGCAGTGATTTTCGTCAGAGCGGATATGTTTGCAGTTGTCTTCCGCTAGGAGCTCCTGCAGATGTATGCTGGAACATGATCTAAGCTATGATGCAAACGGCGTGATATTATCTCCAGCACTTAACGTGTAAACAGTGAGGCTGGATGTAAATAATCAAGGCAGTTTGGGCAAATTGCTCTCAGATTGTTGCCATGGTGCTGGAGGTACCTGTTGTACCAAAATACAGTCGCTAGTGATGCTAACGTTTTCGTGTTTGGAGGAGAATAGCGTTCCCCAGCACCCGAACACGCACAGTTTGAATGATGCATTACATGCGAAATTCGAACCATCAGGCACGATGGCAGAGGTACAGAGAAAATGGTTGAGGTGTTAAAAGGTACACAGTTCATTATATCATCTGAATGCATTACTAGCAGGCTGAAGGATGAAGTTGTCAAACATTGGTTTGAACAGCAATGGGTAAGAAGGCTTGGTTTTGAGTTCTGCAAATTTGTAGTCAAACCTTTGGGGTTTAACAACTCTCCAACAGCATTGCGTCATGCGCTTTGTGTCGTGGAAACTATTTTGAAAAAGGCAAAAAGTCGAGTGGGAATGGGTTTTTGCAGCTAAAAAGCCCCAAACCAAACATGTTAAAAGGAACGACGCGTTCCGGAAAAATATATTCCATCAGCGTCTGTCTCTCCTGTCCTCCCTTCTTCCACAGCAGACTAATTGTCTTAACTTCTTTTTTCGCCTCACGTCTTTTCTCTGCCTGTACCTTACTACGGTTCGTTTTTTTCGTGTTTTTTTTCTCCCACTTTCTTGTTCTCGCTCTAGTCAGTGTGTGTGAAGATCATTGTGAACCGAGGTACTAATCAGTTCCCATCACTCACTGCCACATGGAGCTGCGCTTTGTCAAACGCCTCCTCATCAGACCCCGGCTCACTGTAGCAGCCACACGTCAACCTCAGCCATTTTTTAATCCATCATCAGCTGTCATGTTCCAAACCTGCTCTAGTTCTGTTCTTTGGAACCACTGGAAGCTGGACTGGACTGTGGCATCTCAGTCAGGTTATTTTAATTAGACACTGGTTCATTTGATGAGGGCTGAGTCCTTTAAGTGTCCCATGACTTATCAATCTCAATTGGCTCCACCTTTTGATGGATTTTCATTTGTAATAGAGTCTTAGACAGGGATAGGTCTATAGACTCGCTTTCTTTTGGGGTCTCAATTAGAAATTGAACTTGTAATGGCAAGACTGAATAACTTGTATTTGATTGGTTATTAAACTGGATATACCACCTGGGTGTTAATACACTGAATTTTTACTACAGTAATGTAAATACAAATCATTGTGGACGAGCTAAAGGTAACGACAAGGCTAATACAGCATCATACGTGAAGGAACCAGGAAGAGGTTTAATTTTACTAACATAGTTCTTGCATTTGCAAGCCATATAAGCTACATTGTTTGAATGTGGAAAATTATATAATCAAATAAAATACTGTTGATTACAATATATGTGGAAATTGGCTATATTAGCCCAGTAGTATTAATATTATCCTGTTTCTTGCTTGGTCACTCTGTCTAGTTTCTTGCTCACTTCCACCGATAACATCTTTAGTCTCTTCTCAGTCTTTGCCATGATGTCCATGCTAGGAATACAGAGCTAGCTTCTTCTTATAATTAGCTGTGTATGATGTGGTGCAGTGAAACTGAGTTCTCGTGAGGGGTCTCATGCACACTCCTCCAAAGTTACATAGTGCTATAGCAGATGTTCTGGGCCTGGTGTGGCAATAGCAGATGTTCTCGGTTATAAGTCAGAGCATCATTAAAATGATTTGAAGCTACTGTTCTATGATATTTTTAGAGGTTTTTTTGGTTTGGGTAAAAAGCCGAACATTTCTACACATTTCCTTTTAAAAAGCTTCCATTCTTTTCAAGATATTTGACTTGAGTTTTTCAAAGAAATCTGAAGGGATATTTTCGTACATAGTGGTCAGTCTTAGAATTGTGCTCCTCACGATTCAAGTAATCCCAAACACATTCAAAGATTTTCAAAGATTCAAAAAGGTCAGGACTTTTGAGTGGTCAGTCACTGTTCTGACAGCACCAGAAGCTTCTTTGTTTGATTTGCCAATATTGATTCTTTGACAGTGTGTTGAGTTGTCTCTCACAGTGAAGGAATGGACAGAAACCACTCTAAATGTTTTCAGATCTGAAGCAAGAGTAGAGCTTGATTTTCTGCTCTGTCTCAAAGTTAAGACAACACATTTAGAGTAGGACATTGTTGGTAGTAGTTTGCACGAATAATAAACTAGGTCATTGTATTAGTTTTGTATCTACACTTTTTAAAATACATTTCTGACAAAAAATGTTGACAAAAACTCTGAGACCTCTTATTTTTTTTAGTTTTGATACAAGAGGCAGATATTTCCAACAGACACATTCTTCAAATTTATTGAGCTGCCAAAGTCTTTTTTGATGCTGAGCACATTAGAATTGAAGACGTTAAGAAAAATGGCCCGAAGTCAGGGAAAAAAGTAAAGTCTGCTTCTTTCTGCATGTCCTTGCAGTTTTGATGAAAGGAAAGTGTTTGAAGAGACCGTTCCTCCATGTTTGTTCATTACCCTTTAAGGGCTTGCTGGCTCACAAGACAAGGACATAGAAACACTTCATAAGTACTATGGAAATATTAATTGCTGATATCCACTAAGATTATCTCTGATTGAAGTAGACCTATATATGAAAGATTACTGAAGCGCATGGGCTGCACAAGCCTTTTGAGCATGTAGTTATTCATTGCATTGGTAATGAGTTTGCATTGTCTGTGTCTCTGTGTGTCATGCAGGAGCGTGTTGTAGTGGAGAACGAGCATTGGCTGGTTGTGGTGCCTTATTGGGCCACATGGCCTTTCCAGACCCTGTTGTTGCCACGACGACATGTTCTACGACTTCCTGACCTCACATCCCAGGAGAGAGACAGTGAGTTCACCTCCTTCAAATTCAGATTTATGACAGTTTTGGTATATATCACTGTGTGTATGTATATTGTATTAACCATGTAAGAGCATGCTGTAGTTCTACAATTACAGACTCTAGTTCATCTGATTCTCTGTATATTTTGTTACCCCACAAAGCAGGTATTATGTGGATGGTGGATTAGTCTTAGCACTGTAGTGACTCTGACATTGTGGTGGTGTGTCACTATGTGTTCTGCTGGTACAAGTGGATCAGACACAGCAGTACTGCTGGAGTCTATAAAAAACACCTCACTACTGGACTCTGGGCTGTGACCTGTGACTACTGATGAACTACTAGAGGATGACTAACAGAGATGGTGAGTGGATACAGTGTTCAAAAACTGCAGCTGTGTCTGATCTACTCATACAGCACAACACACACTAACACACCACTACCACGTCAGTGTCACTGCCGTGCTGAGAATGATCCACCTAGATAGTACCTGCTCTGTGGTGGTCCTGTGGGGGTCCTGACTATTAAAGAACAAGCAAACAAAGTATGCAGAGAATCAGATGCACTGCAGTCTGTAATTTGTAGAACTATCTCCACACTCAGACAAAATTGTTGGTACCCCTCGATTAATAGATAGATAGATAGATAGATAGATAGATAGATAGATAGATAGATAGATAGATGGCCTGGACAGAAATGATGGTACCCTTAACTTAAATATTTTGTTGCACGACCTTTTGAGGCAATCACTGCAAACAAACGATTCCTGTATCTGTCAATGAGACTTCTGCACCTCTCAGCAGGTATTATGGCCCACTTCTCATGAGCAAACTGCTCCAGTTGTCTCAAGTTTGAAGGGTGCCCTTTCCAGACGGCATGTTTCAGCTCCTTCCAAAGATGCTCAATAGGATTTAGGTCAGGGCTCATAGAAGGCCACTTCAGAATAGTCCAGTGTTTTCCTCTTAGCCATTCCTGGGTGTTTTTAGATGTGTGTTTTGGGTCATTATCCTGTTGCAAGACCCATGACCTGCGACTGAGACCAAGCTTTCTGACACTGGGCAGCACATTTCTCTCTAGAATTCCCTGATATTCTTGAGATTTCATTGTACCCTGCACAGATTCAAGACACCCTGTGCCAGATGCAGCAAAGCAGCCCCAGAACTTAACAGAGCCTCCTCCATGTTTCACAGTGGGGACAGTGTTCTTTTTCTTGATATGCTTAATTTTTCCGTCTGTGAACATAGAGCTGATGTGCCTTGCCAAAAAGTTAAATTCTGTCCATAGGACATTCTCCCAGAAGCTTATAATAATAATGGTGTCCTCCTTGGTTGTCTCTCATTAAGTCCACTTTGGCTCAGACATCGACGGATGGTGCAATCTGAGCTTGAAGTTCACCTTTAATCTCTTTAGAAGTTTTTCTTGCAGCATTTTTATTGTACAAAACAGTAACATGAAAAGGTTTCAACATTTCTGGCCATATCATATACAGAGAACATTATCGACTATGCTATTATTCTGCAAATTGTAGTAATAAAAAACATTATTATAATGTGTAATTTATTATAATGTGCCACGTTTTATTTTTTGTTTTTTTTCCCTGAGCTTGTTAAATTCAGTATATAGACAGTAGTTGTGCATTAAAATGTGCAGTCGTGTGTTCTCTATAGATGTCTTTAAGTAAATAGCATTGAGGAATTTTAATTGGAGATTTTTTAAAATAATTTAACATGGTTATAGGTTATATGTGCAGCACATTTAGCAGCATTATTAGCTCTGGTAATATGTATCCGAGACCCAAAATAGAGAGCCAGGATCAACAGTGGATCCAAAAACTCTGTAAAACTACAACATTCAGACTTTTGCACATGACTGTATATATTAAGAATATTGCTTTCTAACATTAATCCTGCAGGCCTGGCAAAAGGTTTGCTAAATGGTGTTTCAAATTAATGTAAACAGACACCATGCTGATCAGTACGAGTTATCAATTTTTCTATTGGATTCTGTGTGAAAGTCTACCAAACTTCCCCTGCTTTTTTTGCACGTCTGAACGAGAGATAATTAATATGAAATGACACCATGCTTTTATTATCACAAGTGATATCTGTGACATCTAGGGATATGGTGTTCTAGTCCAACATCTACCAACGTGTGGATGAAATTAACCACACTTACAGAATCAGGCATCACACCTTTTGCATTTAAATTTAATTAACAAGTAAAACTAATAACGCATTGTTCATGGAGTTGCGTTTTTGTTTATTAACAGTATCATGTTTGCATATAAGCTACAGGGAACTGTGGAAATAAAATGTGACCTTTAGAGCTGCCGCTCTGGATTATGTTAGTAATAGCATAGTCTACTAATTATGTTGATGATTAATTGAGTAATTAGAGCTCTCATGGTTAAATATGGATAGTATTTAACATTGTAGGACTGCATAGCAATGTGAAAAACATTGTAGGCAAAAAGCTATATATAAATTCTGTCTATATCAGGTTTTATTTGCTGCCCAGGTCAACTTCCATCATTATTCAGTCTAGTTAACTGCTCATCAATCCGGCAGACCTTTTAAAACCAGTTCAACTTGATTCAAATTCATATCCGCGCCACATTTATTAGCAGATGTCGCAAAGTAGCTACAGAAATATGGACCCAAGACCCAAATGAGAGAGCCAAGAGGAAGAGTAAATGAAAAAAAAAAAAAGAGTATAATGCAAGAGTATAAGGAGGAGCCATTGAAAGGAACCATGACTGGGCTTCTCCTTCTTTGTCTGCAGGCTGCATTACAAAATTACAATGATAGTGAAAGTTATGAGAATTCTGAATGAAGAACGTTATTAAAGTAGATACCAATTTCACTGAGTGTAGTATGCTATGCTGCATATCAAACAATACAATGAAAAATAAATAAATCATTATATATATATATATATATATATATATATATATAATGTTTATGATTAAATGTCATAATTTATAATTTCACTATTTACATGTCATAAATGTCAATTCTGAAAGTAATGTTTTAAAAAAAAAAATAGTATATGCGATGTTTACAATAAATTAACAATTGTATCATGTCCACTGTGTATCACCAACATTTAGGACTAGAGTTAAGATCCTGCCATAGAACACTGAGAACCTTATCAAGTCCTAGGTAGCTTCTCCAACATAAAAAAATATAGGTGGCACAATCGATTGCTACCTGCACTGCACCAGCATGAAAATGTCACACACTGTATCATGTCACTATGTAACAGTGTTTAAGGTGGAAACCTTTACCTTATTAGTAGCTTCTGTTCATCGGGAAACACCTACTCCAGCAAGAATAGCAAGAATGTGTGACTTTCCATTATAAATTACTTTAAATTAGTCAAGATGTATGTACTCCATTTAAGGACTCTGAATATTAACTTGCAGCCACCTATCAACACTGTAGCCCCCTTCTGGGATGCAATTACAAAAAAGCAAATACAGAATAACAAGAGGCACTATTCTCTAATGAGCAAATGAAATATAATGAAATATACATATCAGGACTGTAAGCATATTTGTGAGTCAGCATTTCAGCTTTTACAGATAATTACTTCCTTTAAATAAAGCAATAAGCCGTAAGAGGCCTTGTGTTACTATGATCACATCTCAGGGAACCATCTAGCAACACCCTAGCAACCGTTAAGGATATCATAGCAGCTATAAAACAACACCTTAGCAACCATCTGGGATACCATAGCAGCCATCTAGCAACATCATAACAACCACCTTGGAATCCTTGGAAATCTGCATAGCAACACATTGGCAACCACTAGGGATATTACAGTAACTGCATAGCAACATCCTAGCAACCATCTGCGATACCATAGTAACAACCTAGCAACACTCTTAGCAACCACCAGGAATATTATAGCAACGGTTTAGCAGCACCGTAGCAATCTATCTATCTATCTATCTATCTATCTATCTATCTATCTATCTATCTATCTATCTATCTATCTATCTATCTATCTATCTATCTACTAGTAACTGGCTAGCGACATCTTTGAAAGTTGAAGCTGTGCAATCACATCACTTTCTTCAGGAAACACTTGTTTGAACTGCATTTTTATCTTTAAATAATGAATGAATTTTATTAATATTCACTGCAGCCGTTCAGTATAGTAAGATGTAGATTAGGAGGTTGACTACAGAATTGAGTAATCAAGTTTAATCTAATCAAGCAATTGTGACCTTGAATGACCTCTCCTTATAGAAGAGTGGTAAATGAGAAGCTCTCTTTTAGGAAAACTAACTCAAGCTGACCTGAATCACTTTAAAGAAAAGCTGCAGCAGAGTCTCGACATCGTCCCCCTTTAACTAAGCTGAAGCTGCACTTCTGCATGTCTGTCTTCTACCTGTCATCACACTGTTCAGTGCCCTTCGCTGACATCATCCTCCTCACATGCTGCCTCTTCCTCTGCTGTTATTAACACTGAGCTGTCAGCACGACAAAAGGTAACGAGCTGCTGGTGGAGGAGGGGCTGTGAGAGGAAGCTGCAGGAACAGATAACTCTTCATGGGTAAGGTGGTCTTTCCTGCTGACAGGTCTGAGTGGTTTAGGCGTGACAGTCTTAATTCCCCAATGTAAATAAACGTCAGGCAAATTAGTGTGTGGGTCAGGCGCTGTCAGGGCACGTGGCACACAGCCGCAATGGACCACAACCCGCCTCTAAGCTCCGCAATTAAGGCAACCACCAACTAGCCAGTTTGTTTGCGCAGAACAGAGCAACTTGTATGGTATTTGTTGCCGTGTTAAAAAGGGGATTTGTTTGAGTCTCTGTAGGCCACGCACTGATGCTGCAGTGGCTCTGACGTTTATTGCTAACATCTCCATAGATGCATGTGAAAACCTTTGATTTACTTTAAACATCTATTTAAAATCTAATAATATTAAAGTGCCACTGATCGAGCATATTTAAACAAGGTGCATTTGGAACTACCTACCTGTCCGCCCCACTTCGGAATCTGTAAATCTGTAACTGTAAACCAGGTTGCATCTGGAATAATGGTAAAGCTACGAATGATATCCAAAGTCTGCTGCAGCTTTGACCTACTTTGTATAGTTTTATTTATTTATTACATACGTTTTTTAAAATAAACAGTTTTAGTGAAATTTTAAATAATAAAATGCTAAGGAATGTAATTAAGCTTTCACGAGTTTCCAAGTACTTTTCATGACATGTCTGCATGCTTTTCACCTTAAAACATGGCGTTACAGTGGAGTAATTCAGGTAACCACCAGTACACTTAAACGCTTAATCTGAAGAGAAAATACTGCAGATTTTCACAATGCAGGACTACATGTAGGCAGACCGTAACAACAACTTCACATCAGCACCAGCAAAGACAAGGGTGTCGGGCCAGACTGACGTGGACAGATTCAGAACAGCAGCAGGTCATGTGGAGGCAACGTAGTCAGCGCCAAAATTTGTTGTCATGCGTCACATGTCCGGCAGGCCTGTTGTCACTCCACCTCCACGCCCACCACAAAATCTGCATGAACTGAGTAAGAAAAGCTGCATGGGGTGGGTTATTGCAGAACACCATAAGGAACCTCTACTAGGAACTCCATACTGATACGTTTGGCATATTGCTTTGGCAAATATGGTTCCTAACACCATACTGAGAGACACTACCTCTGTAGTCAATATGGCCTCAATAAATATTGCCAATATCATCATTTATTGTTTCTGCTAACCTTTGTTTTCCTTCCCAATAGCATTTGCAATTCGACCCTTCCTTCTGGATACAACTATGTGTATTCGTATATTTGCAGAGTGTGGTAACAATCCAACACCACTGTTGACCTTGAAGTCATTTTAGTAAAGCAAAGATCTAACAATATCAAACCATCTTAGGAGGAGCAGCTGATGTGACTCTTTTCCACTGTTTTGTTGTTGTTGTGTGATCTCCACACATACCTGTCAAATCGCAAGGTTTACCTGGGAGACTCGTGTGTTATTGTTTTTGCTGCAGTGTCACAGCCGTCAGAGTAACCATCGAAAGAGTTGAGTTTGATACACTGGCCTGCTGTTAAAATTGCCGTGTTGTGGGACACGCAGGTGTCTGATGTTACAGAATGCTTTACATTAAACTGCATGCATATACAACACCTTTTACAACACCTTTCACAATAAATTGATATACACAGACAGATTTCTAATAATATCAGTTTAGCATTTGGTAAATGATTAATATCTTTATCAGCTGATTAAGATGTATTTATAAAGGGTTTAGGAATACAAAAGCCAAAAGTTCAGGGCACAGGGATTGGTTTTTACTGATTGGCTCCTGGTTTATATCAAATTCCCCAATTCCCCAAAGCACCCACATTCATATTTCTATTAGGATTAAGTTGAAGGAATGCTGCATTATCAAATCTACTTGTTACATTGTGTGCTGCACATGGCTAAAAGGCTACACGACCCACAGGAGCAAAATCATACAGTTCCCATATGACCAAGATGCATATGAGATTTTGTAGTATAATTCAGTTCCCAATGCACTTGGTATATAACTTTAGTCCGACCATGTTTCTGAACAGAAAGTCAAATTAATTGCTTGTTTTCTTAAATTTCTAAAATATTATGTGTATTTTCACTTATTATTATTTAGAAATCTCAAGAAAATTACCTAATGAGCTAAAGCTGCAGTTATATAGTGCTGGTCATATGTTAATTATAAGGCTGGTCATGTTCTTATAAGCAAGAAAGTTCTAGCAGATAAGCTGTGAAACTGGCCACCCCCACCAGCTCAAAATGCCAGTAATTAGCTCCACTGTAAGTGTATCTGCCACAGTCATCTGAAAGCGATCCCATCTTCTGAAGGGTAGTATTATAGTAGAAGTTTTTAACTTTAATGAAGGTTCATGTAATGAGATGTTTAAAAACCAATGCCTGTTTCTATTAATCTGTTCCTGGTTAAATGTTCACGCAGTGTAAAAAGCATCATAAACACAGTTATGTAACTACATATCACCGCTACTGAAAGAAAAACTCCCTAGGAGTTAAAAAAAAATAAATTCCCTAGGATTTTTTCCCTCACATTTTATCATCATTAACATTCCTTATAAACCTCAGAAGACATATGCAGGTTCACATGTGTTCATATGTAGGCTCTATTTGTGTTGCAGACATGATGACCCCTGGTTCCTATCACCACCTCTGAAAGGAAGTTTTAACCAGTTTACACCAAACTACTCTGAATCACTCAGACTTACATCTTCAGCGGCTAGTTATTTCAAAATTTTGTCGGTTAGCTGGAGCAAGTGTGGCAGATTCTGGTTGGCACTATGTACAGGAGGGTAGATTTCCAGCACCAGAGTTGGAGCACTGATTGAAGTTAATAGTGTATTGCACTTGAAGACAGATTTCCAGTGATTCGAGCCACATGTAACGCTTCAGTGCTAAAATGAGGTGAAGAATCTCTCCTTTCTCATCTCACTTTTCCAAAGTGGAAAGCTTTCCCACCTTGCCCACATTCTCTGTTCTGTCTGTCTTTTTCTGTGAATCAAGTTCAGTGTTTAATAACCTTAAACACTGTTAAATGAACTGACAAGGTTTTGATATGATAATGATATTAGTTTTATTAGCTCCATAGTGGTTACCAAATATATTTATAGTAAGTACTGACTAATACATGTTTAAAGACTAAATGAAGCCTGAGGATTATGGGTTAAATGGTCTTAAATAAATGTAATTAAGCTTTCACATGTTTAACGTAATAGAATCTGTTAAAAAAACTGCCTTATTGCACTTTCCAATATCTAGTTTACCTGCTTCCTTTTTCTTTATCAGAACGATCAAAAGAGATGTTTTACTCCATGATTTCCCCAGAGTCGTATTTCACAGTGTGAATCCCCCAAACACATTTACCTTTTGTACTTCTGCCTCCGTTCATTTGAGATTGTCATTATGAATGCATGTGTTTATGCATATTTCATAAAACAGCAGCATGCATAATATGAATGGTAATGAGGCGTGTCTGTCTGTCTATATCCTAGAGAGTGTGAAGCGCTCTCTGCACAATCAATTATACTAGTTTGAGAAGCTGCTTGGAGACCGGAGGCCTCTGACCCAGCCTGTAATCCATGTTATTGACAGCTGAAACCCAGTCTTTGTTTGTCTAACTGAAAACACAGTTGCATATATTAAGCTCCAGTTTGAGTTTGGCTGGTTTGCATATATTAAAATCACTAGGCGTGTGATGTAATGATGCATATATTTTTAGGTTTTAGATCATTTATAATGTAAGACAAGTTATAATCACAGAGTATGTGCCTTTCTGCTGGTGTTCAATAATGAGCGCTACAAACGGCAGAATCTTGGCTTACTCTGTGCCAATGCCACCATAATAAAACCCTGAATATTTATATCATTCATTGTTTTACAGATAAATTTGGCTTTTTAGACACAATTGTTTGTGCTTGACTGACCTGCCTGCAGTTCAGATCGGTCTCCTGTTAAAAAAAGTATGGCGTATCATGAAGAGGAGAATTAGTCGACAATCAGATTGTTAAGAAGTCTACTACAACTACAACAATCAGGATCCAGTATTCAAACACTTAAACAGTACAATTAAAGGAAAGAGAATGTAATTCAGCAGTGAACATGCTTTTTGAGTATGTTGTATCAAATTCTAAATTTGTTTATATTTATGGAAAACATTAAGATTGATCAGCCAAAGCTTTAAAAGTCATTTTTGTGCTTTTGTCAGTGAAATAAAGTTTCAAAAGAATCAACAGTTTCTAAAGTCTTGTTTTTAAAGCATTTTAGGAAATTTGTTATATGTTACTGTTACTGCTAAACAGTTGTATACTAGCTGCAAGTCAGGATAAATGCAGTTTTTGCCTGTGAAGGCAGAGCCTGGAGTCTAGTGCAGTGCGTGGGTAATGAGATGAGGCTGGCCAAAGCCCAGGCAATATTGGAGGTAAATTGAAGTCAATTCTGCCCAGTTTGAGCTTTTTATCTCTCTCTTTCTCTCTTTTCCTCACACTACAGGTCTGGCATCCATAATGAAAAGGCTCCTGATGAAATACGACAACCTTTTTGAGGTCTCCTTCCCCTATTCAATGGGCTGGCATGGTAAGAGATGCATTCGATGGGGCAATTATGAGATGGGGGGAGGCAGCAGTGGGCTTTTGACAAATGGCAGGTGTTGCCAGTTGTCTTGTTTCCATGGAGAATGTTAAGGCAGGGGGCCACCCCCCTCCCCCCCACGACACCATCCCATTCCAGCGCTTCCATCTCAGGCGAAGATGACGCTTCTGAATTTTCCTCGGCGTCTGGGCGTCAGTCGAGCGTTGTCTCAGTGTCAGGGTGGGAAGGTGTAGTGCCGGTGCTATATGGCGCTGAAGGATGTTAAAATGACACACTGGCGGGCGTAAAGCTGTCAGCGCATTTCAGGCAAATTGCACACGGATTAGGCGCACTGAAAGCTCTTTTCTCTCCATATCGCAAAAAACACCTCTCAAATGTTTTTTCCCTGATAATGCAGAAACGCCAGCGTGGAGCTCCTGCATTATTCATGAATAACATTACTAATAGATTGCTCTTGTCTCCTCTTCTAAACCACTGACTGCCTTCCAGCGTGACTGGAGCTTCTCAGCAGGGCTATGGTTTAGGGCTGGACTCTCGCTCCGCAGCATTCCTTAATAAGTGCGCATGTATGCGCGTGTCTCTTAACTGTATTATTCGTTTGATTTGATTCTACAAGTCAATGAACAGGAGGGCCCTCAAGTGACTGCACTGACATTCAGTATATTCTCCCATCCTCTTTTTGTAATAGGATGTACAGTGGGGAAAATAAGTATTTAGTCAGTCACCAATTGTGCAAGTTGTCCCACTTAAAAAGATGAGAGAGGCCTGTAATTGACATCATAGGTAGACCTCAACTATGAGAGACAAAATGTGGAAAAAAATTGAGAAAGTCATTTTGTCTGATTTTTAAAGAATTTATTTGCAAATAATGGTGGAAAATAAGTATTTGGTCAATAACAAAAGTTCATCTCAATACTTTGTTGTATATCCTTTGTTGGCAATGACAGAGGTCAAACGTTTTCTGTAAGTCTTCACAAGGTTGGCACACACTGTTGCTGGTATGTTTGGCCCCATTCCTCCATGCAGATCTCCTCTAGAGCAGTGATGTTTTGGGGCTGTCGGCGGGCAACACGGACTTTCAACTCCCTCCAAAGGTTTTCGATGGGGTTGAGATCGGGAGACTGGCTAGGCCACTCCAGGACTTTGAAATGTTTCTTACGAAGCCACTCCTTTGTTGCCCTGGCAGTGTGCTTGGGATCATTGTCATGCTGAAAGACCCAGCCACGTTTCATCTTCATTGCCCTTGCTGATGGAAGGAGGTTTGCACCCAAAATCTCACAATACATGGCCCCATTCAATTCTTCATGTACACGGACCAGTCGTCCTGGTCCCTTTGCAGAGAAACAGCCCCCAAAGCATGATGTTGCCACCCCCATGCTTCACAGTTGGTATGGTGTTCTTTGGATGCAACTCCGCATTCACTTTCCTCCAAACACGACGAGTTGTGTTTTTTACCAAATAGTTCTACTTTTTGGTTTCATCTGACCATATGACATTCTCCCAATACTCTTCTGGAACATCCAAATGCTCTCTAGCAAACTTCAGACGTGCCTGGATATGGACTGGCTTAAGCAGGGGGACACGTCTGGCACTGCAAGATCTGAGTCCCTGGCGTCGTAGTGTTGTTGCTGATGGTAGCCTTTTTGTAACGTTGGTCCCAGCTTCCTGCAGGTCATTCACTAGATCCCCCCTTGTGGTTCTGGGATTTTTCCTTACCGTTCTTGTGATCATTTTGACCCCACGGGCTGAGATCTTGCGTGGAGCCCCAGATCGAGGGAGATTAGTAGTGGTCTTGTAGGTCTTCCATTTTCTGATTATTGCTCCCACAGTAGATTTCTTCACATCAAGCTGCTTGCCTATTGCAGATTCAGTCTTCCCAGCCTGGTGCAGGTCTACAATTCGGTTTTCTGGTGTCCCTCCTGACAGTGCTCTTTCGTCTTCACCATAGTGGAGTTTGGAGTGTGAGTGTTTGAGGTTGTAGGCAGGTGTCTTTTATACTGTTAACGACTTCAAACAGGTGCCATTAATACAGGTAATGAGTGGGGGAAAGAGGAGCCTCTTAAAAAAGAAGTTACAGGTCTGTGACAGCCGGAAAACTTGCTTGTTTGTTATTGACCAAATACTTATTTTCCACCATTATTTGCAAATAAATTCTTTAAAAATCAGACAAAATCACTTTCTCAATTTTTTTCCACATTTTGTCTCTCATAGTTGAGGTCTACCTATGATGTCAATTACAGGCCTCTCTCATCTTTTTAAGTGGGACAACTTGCACAATTGGTGACTGACTAAATACTTATTTTCCCCACTGTAAGCTGTGAGAGATGAACAATCCTCTAACATATTCATATTACTGTGAGGGGATAACATACAGCTAATACACACTAAGCCGAAGGGCCCATATTCTACATCTCCTCACATTTCCTTCTGCTTATGGTGACTTAGGTACTTGTTTTTCAGCTTTGCTCTATCCTTTAGAATTAAACATCCTGTAAAGTACTGTGCCAAAGTCCTTGCAATTTATTTACAGTAAAAAGGACAAATTCATAAAAATTAGCTACAAAGAGCAAATGTGGCTCCTAACAACCACCTGGAATACCTGGTAGATCCACCAAAACTGTCCAAATCAAATCATCTTGGATAGAGAGAACACTCCTGCTTCATGTCCGGAACAGCCACAGGTGTTTTTGTCTATCCTTCCCCTGTAAGAAGACAACTGAACACTATGGCTATGTGTCTGATCCACATGTACCAACACAACACACACTAACATATCACCACTGTGTCAGTGTGACTGCAGTGCTGAGAATAATCCACTTTGGTGGTCAGGGTGCTCTTATATTAGATTCCATATAGTAGTCATTTACAAATCTGGACCTTCTGAATCCTATTCCTAGTCCTGGATTCTGTAATTACCATTGACTGAACAGTAACTGAACTGTCACTGTAACTGACTGGCCACTTATGTGCTATGCCACAAATGATTTCTAATTTCAGGACTGGAAACTGGTCTGTGTTTGAAGGCCTCTGTCATCATACCTGGACTATTTGTATAATACAATGAATAGTAAGTTATCAAACTACTTCATACTTCAAAAATGAGAGAAAAATCAATTTTTTCAGTGGGATGCTCCTACTGGGTGTTAAAGAAACTGTCTCTTGGGCAAAAAGTTGCACCTGTGTCTGACTCGCCATCAGTCCTGCCTGTTGGAAGTATCATTCTATGCCGACAGACAGGATAAATGATCGTGGAGCATGATTGACACCTTGCACAGGGCTGCGCTTTCTGAGAGCCTGCTGTAGCGGCGGGGTGAAGAGAGGCAGGTAGATTTAATCTGGTATCTTGTTACTGCCTTGGTGGACCGGCCATTGCACAATCAGTCTCTCTTCTCACAGTGTGAATGGCAGCTTATGCGTCAGACTGTAGATCTGACAGCTGTCACCTGCTAAACCTGGGCTTTTAGCTGATGGAGAAAAGGCAGGGTGCAGAGCAGCTTTTCCCAAAGACTCCTAAGCAAAGAGAATTGGAGTCAGAAATCGTCTTTGGCACCAAAGCATTACGTGATCATGAGATGCACAGGCATGCTTGATACACATTTAAAGTGGTACTTCAACATGTTTCTGCTGTAGCTGGTCAGTCGACATGTGTTTTGGTGTCTCAAGTTTGCTTGGTTATTATACACTGGAGCCTAAAGAACTAAAAGTTCACCAATAGTTGAATGTGACCAAATGCTATTTTGGGGGAATTTAAATGGGCTTTCTACGTTGTTAGTTCATGTTTCTGGTCTGTTATGGAAGATTTACTGTTATTGCTGTTGTCTTCCATAAAAACGTAATGAATGATGTCCATCACATCACCAGTAAAACACAATCAAATGAAACAAAAATGTGGCCCATACTAGATGTGTTAACCTATTTGCCATGAGCCATAATAAGTCATTTTCGGTGTGTTCACATTTTTGCACCAACCTTAAGCATGTACAGGAAAAAATACATCCTCCCCCAATCTCACTCCACATGATCCATCTCGAAACAGGTTTTAAGATTCACCTGAATGAGTAGAACCAATCAGTTCTTTCAGTTTCTCTCCTCTCCTCCCTTCACCTTTTTCTTTTCCTCTCCTTCATTAACAGTTTGAAATGGCACTGTTTCTTTTCACTTGTGCTCATTGTGCGCAACGTTCATTAGTCATTGATGGTATAATCGGCGGCACTACCTGCATAACGGCTGGCCCCTAACCTCGCTGTCCAAGACCAAAGCCTTTATGGACAAATACACACACTACTTCCTGGAAGTCTCGTTGCAAGGTGAGTTGTAGGGGGAGACTTTCAGTGTTAATTACTGGTGTAATGGTACATAGGTGTGTAAATTATTCATTAATACAATAACATGTAAACATTAGTCGTTATATATAGTATGTAGTCATTTATACTTGTCAATAATAATACATATGAGTGATTTATACCTGAATATTTATGAAAAGGACACTGTAATGGATTTGATTTAAGGATTTGACTGTTGGTGAAATGGATAATGCGCTGCTAGAAAGCCGGGTAGTGTCGTTTTCCTGGACTGAAAATGAGCCCTTTGTTCCAGACCATGCCTTCCTGAGCTTTAGACCCTCTCAGGTGGCAGCCGCCTGCATCGCAGCCTCTCGCATCTGCCTGCAGATCTCCCCCAGCTGGACCACAGTGCTCCACCTGCTCACAGGCTATTCCTGGGACCACCTGACCCAGTGCATTCAACTCATGCTGCTGTAAGTGCACACTTCCCATAACAACCCAAATCCTGAACACAAATGTATAGTAGCAATTAATATTTAAATACAGATATGATACTTAGTAACGTTAAAATGTATTGCTGCTTGAAAATGCATAGTTGGTTAGTAATTTGTTTTATTTATTTTTATTTTGGTTGATTGGTTGACTTTTTAAACAATGAACAATGACTGCTGGTCATATACTGGATGGCAGGGATAAACAAAAAGTAGCTCACACACTGAAGCACCACATTTGAGTTTGCCTTCCTAATAATTACAACAATAAACCAAATAAACTGGGAGAGCTGGCTGCTGGTCACGCTTAAATGTGCGAGGGTTTGTTTACCATAACCTAGAAGCTACAGTATCTCACACTAACAGCGCAATCACAGTTTCACATCAGCGTCACACCTTCTATCGATTACAGCATGAACAGAGCATGACGAGATTTACTACCGAGGGACTCTATGTAACGGCAGCTGCTTCACCGTGTCAGTCTTAAGCTTGGGCTGGATTTATACAGTCTCATCGTAACCAATTCATAATGTACTTACAACCTTTTGGTGGTGCTGCTGTTCATGGCTCCGCAGGAGTTCAGACTAATCAGCTTAAAGTTATTTATCAATTTAGATTTATCAAATTTATCAAAGAATCCCATTTCAGCATTCAGACGTAATACAGGTTCATGGAAAATAAGATTTGGCACATCAGATTGATTCCTTTGAAGTGTAAACATCTATAACAATATTATTTTTTATTACAGCGCACACGACAACGACGTAAAAGAAGCCAACAAATCCAAATCCTCCCCTTCGCCTAGTCACGTAAGTCTGCAGCCGCAGGCCCACGCCTCGCCTAGCCTGGCCACCTCGTCCCTGCAGAGGCAGCAAGCCTCCAGTTCCCAACAGCTGCTGCTGCAGGCGGGCGCTTACCCGCAGCACTCTCCTGCTCTGTCCCAGCTGCACATGCTGGCTGAGTGCCAGGCGCTGGGCCCCGTGGGCTCACGGGACTACCTCCAGCCGCACCATTCTAGCCTGCTGTCCGCTTCTCTGCCAGCCAGCTCCTTCCCGTCCTTCCCCAGCCTGGCGTCCGGCCTGTGTGGCCTGCCCTTGCAGGGTCCTCTCTCCATGCAGGTGGGTGTGGGAGCAGAGCCTCGTCAGCGTTGGGTGGCGGCAAGCAAGCCTCTCGTGTGTGGGCCTGGCGTACAGCAACGGCTACCTGGGATCCCACCACACGTTCACTGCCGGCTGCTTCGACAGGTGACGCCAGGAGAGGGAGGACAGACTGAACTCGGCCCGTCCATTGTCCTCCGCCCTCTCTGCCTCCTCCTCCTCCAGCACGGCCTCTGCCGCGGGCCTCGAGGGACTCCAGCTCAGCCAGAGGCGCAGACTTTCTAAACAGAAAAGCCGCAGCAGAGCAGATCCCGCAGAGGTCATAGTATTAACTTGAAGCAGGCTCACGTGTGGGTCCCTTTTCCTTTTCTTTTTTTTTTCCCCTCTTCTTTTATTCCTTTCCATGTGCAGGTGCCTATTTCTCCAGCCATTTCAAAAAGGACCTTCCTGTTTGGTGACTTTGGGCCAGCGCGTTAGGAGGGGAGGAATATTCCAGCCCCTGATATTTGACTCGTAGACACTCAAAAATGGAAAATGTCCCATCGGAGCATTTTATGTCCGTACAAAGCCTTAAGAAAAGAAACAGTGGAGATTCAGATTGCTTTTTCTAAGAAACTAAGAAGTCCTGAAATTTCACACTGGATTTACTGTGTCGTCTTTTTGATGCTGCTGCCTTAAAAAATGAACCGATGGCTTTATAACCAAGGAAAACCCGTCTCCCTGTTTGGTATCGTTTACAGTGAGAACCACGTATCAGGGATGCACAGACTACTTGAAAGGAAGAAGAAAAAAAGAATGCCATTGAAACAGCTGATGTTTGTATGAAGCGGTTAATTTGTAAATGTGTTTTTGTATTTTATTTTTTTGATCTGCTTTAAAGGTGAAAGCATCTGTAGGGGATGTTGATGTTACACTGTGCCGCTCTTGGCTCATGGCCCTGTCCCTCTGGGTTTCCTGCAGGCAGATGGAGGGGGGGAACCCCAGGGAATAGAGGCATCTGTCCTATACTCTCTGTAGCTCATGCTGGAGGAAGCTGAGCTTTTCAAGTTTCTTGCCCAGGGGGGAGAAGCCCCTTGATTCATCCACATTAAGATCACTACAACTGAAAGATGTCTTCATTGTCTTTTACCTCATCTTTTTAGTCACTGTGGACCATGCAAATTACCTCACGCGCCTGGTGTGACTTCTTCAGACAGCCATTGTCCATTCACACTTCCCTGTAACGGATGGGACGCAGTGGCGAGAACACTTTTCTCATATTGAGTTGAGCATACAACGTTGTAAGGTTCCATAGTCCATACTACTGATTGACTTCTTGTCCTTTTTGGGGAGTTCTGGTTGCCCGCCCGTGTATTCCTGGAATTTGGTGACACTACGGCGAGTTGGGACCACCGAAATGACACGTTCCGGGACGTCGTTCTTTCATGGGGCTTAATCATTCCACACTCTTTCACGAAAGTGGGACACCAAAAAGTGTAACATTAGGATCTTTGTTTTGATGACCAACTCTGAGTGAGGCAGGGTTCCCATAAAGCAGACTACAGCACTCGACCATAGTTTCCATGGCATTGATGTGATTGACACTAAAGATTAGTCCAACGTTTGAATCCCGGTTGCTCCATTTCTCTCAGGGTTTGGTGGACTTTACAGGGATGTCGACCGCACGGTGTGGTGTGAACCAGCAGCAAGACCAAAGTGTCTGCTTTATGTCCTGCTCAGTGATAAGCTTTTAACCACTTTACTGGACTTTGGATCAAAATCATCCTCTGATAGTCCTGAACTTTGAACTACCTCAACGTATGCCAATTTTTGTGTTGATTCAGCAGGACTTCATTTATTTTTATTATTATTATTATTATTATTATTATTATTTGAATCCATTCATTCTAAATAGTCACAAAGTCCAGTGTTTGTTTTTATTCCCAAAACATTTTATATTCCTCCTTTTATGTATTTTATGTTGAAGTCCCATGTTTTATGTAGGTAGGTCCGCCGTGTTCACCGTAAGGGATATACGCACTGTTTTGTATTTCGGTTCTTTGTAAAGTGAAGCCTCTGTGTGTGCAATATGTAACCAATAGTTTCATCTGTTACTTTAAACAGCTTGTTGTTTTTGTTTTTTTAACCACCACTTCAGTTTTCTTTCCTAATTTAGCATTAGCGTTCGTATAACAAGATATTACTGCTGAAAAGTGGTGATTTTAATTTTCCACCAAGAAAATGTTGCACATTGCAACCAAAGTCTCCTAAATCTCTAGACGTTTAGTAGACCAGAGAGTATTGAAAGAGCCCCTTCGGTGGTCTACGGTTTTATTTAAAAGCCTAACTGTGTGCAGGAGGAGAGAGAGGCCATTGAGGATGGGGCAGAACATGTCATTTTGATATCATTTGTGAAAACAAATACGAAATAAAAAAAATAAAAAAAAGCATGTGTGGTTGAGATGTCTTTGTTTAACCAGCATGCTGTGTGGCGTGCTGAGAGCGGCGCATTTGCATAGCTCAAGGGTTGTTTAATATGAATGTCTGGACTCATTGCACATGAAAAGCTTTGAGGGGAGGGGGGGTGCTCCTTCATTTAGCACCGCCCCTGAATACCAGTGCCCTCCCCCCTTCCTCCTTCATGCTGGACTGAAGACAATGGAGGAGATTCCTGCCCTGCGTGGCTCTTTTTCCTGTCACTAAACAGCTCTCAACAAATAACGTGCACGCCCGCTGCTCACTGGTTCACATTACTCAGAGATTAGCCGATGGAAATGCAGCGGATACGGAAAAGGACACGTGAATTTAAGGGTTAATGCTTTAACAGTGTGTGCAATGTAGAGGTCAGATTAAATGGAAAATACAAACACCTTCGTACGAATAGATTCAAGAGTTTTATAAAATTCTTACTTTGCAGTTCCTCCATTCCTGACAAAAAAAATAAATATCAATATAAAAGGAGAGAAAAATAAGTATAAGAATATATATATATATATATATGTGTGTGTATGTATATATATATATATGTGTGTGTGTGTGTGTGTGTGTGTGTGTGTGTACACTAAGTAAGTGTATATAGAATAATCTGTTCTTAAAGTGTTTTATTGACCTGAATTAGAGTTCCTAAAATGACTGACGTTTAAACCTGGAATTAAAGGGAAATTTCTACATAGGAAACAAATAAACCTGCATAATTAAATTGAGAAGTAAACAGAGTCATTCTGAGAGGCATGATGCTAACTGTGTCATTCTATTGCGAATCGCACTCATGATGGCTCACAGTAGTGGTGATGGGAATCAGACATCTTAATTGTAGAATCTGAAAGTTTAGCTCCGAAACGTCCCGAACGATCCTGTTAGCATTATTAATATATCGTCGCCAGTGAAAACATGCATCTTCATTTTTGTTAATTTTTACTTTAATGCCTCATTTGATCACACGAGCTGCTGTTTACACTGTGAGGAAATTTCATGAAAAAAGGACCAACAGAAACGGCCCAAAGCTGCTTGGAAAGACGTCCGGTTCCATAGACTTCCATTCAAATTAAAAGAGGTTTTTGGCCTCTCCTGTAAAGTTGCCATTTTGGAGATGCTTGTTTTTCTTTGTACAGCGACGATATAAAAGCTCAGGAGACGTCTAGGTTTGTGAGGTGTGTGGTTTCAGTCAACTCCACTATAAAATAATCAGACTATAAATTCCCTATAAATCTCCACAGCTGAATTATACATCATTTAACATTACATTCCCCTTTATTTATTTATAATTAAAGTTCACACTTGTACTGCTACCGGGCTTGCCTCAGTGATAAAAAAAATAACGTTTAGCTGAAAATACAGCGTCAACATCTTCGATCTGTGTGATGGCCACAGAGGATCGGATTTCACTGTATGCAGTTCTTACCTTACACATTCGTCTCAGGTGGCAGAATGTAAAAGGTCATTTGTTGATGTTAAAAGTGATCACCACTTCCTGTACTGAGAACAAACGTCTAATCGCCATAATACCCGAATGTGTCCTCTTAAGATTTTAACTTTGGTTTCTGTTTTTTAAATATTTTTTGGTATTTTATTTGTATGCTGCACTTTGGAGAGCATGCAATATGAGAAGGTGCGTTTTCTGGTAGCGGGATAACTCATGTACACTCAACAAAACGTAACTTGACTCAGGGTGCTCAAACTTTCGCATGTAACAGTATAACCAAATCTTAGTTTCTGTTGTTCATAATGGTGTAAATAACAGGGGGGAGGAAACAGTGATAACCATACAACTAAATCTATATACATATTACCAGTAGATGTACAGATACTCTATTATAGACATATATAGACATATACATATACATGTGTGTTATGGATACTAGCACTATGGATGCTACTACTACTGTGTAAAAAATCTGTATATTTATTTAGATTTTTTTTGTGTGTATATATATATATATTATTTTTAAACAGTAGTAGTAGCAGTATATCTGTATATGTAATTATTATATAATTATAATTATATACATATCACACACACACACACATATATATATTTAGATTTTTTTATTTATGTTGTATTTATTAATATTATTTTATTTTATTTTTTGTTTGTATGTATATATTTATATATCTATATTTTAAACAGTAGTAGTAGCAATATATCTGTGTATGTGATATGTATATATATATATATATATAAAATTATGTACATATCACACACACACATATATATATATATATATATATATATATATATATATATTATGTATAATATATATATTTATATATCTATATATAGATATATATAAAGAGCAGATTGATAGATTGATAGGCAGCTTGAATAAGACCTACACCGATGAATAACACAGAGCTGATAGGTAGTGTAGCACAGGATGGGCTGTAACACTGGATTAGTGCGTCTGTTGAGAGAGCCGTCTTATCTGAGTAATTAAAGAGATTGGGTGGAAGAGGGGAGGAGGCTGAAAGGGAGAGAGGGAGGGGTGAGCCTCCTTTGTGCTAGCACTCTGTGGGGGGCACATGTGCAGGCCCAGGGAGGTGGGCCACATGTCTGAGCTGGTGTGACAAGGGGATTGAGAGGAAGGGAGGGGGGCAGTTGGTAGAGGGGCAGTTGGGTAATGGATCATTTTCAACAACCTTTGTTTGCAAAGCAGGGAGGGGGAGGGGCTGGCACTCTTTTAATTATTACGGGGGAGTATTTGCTAACTGAAACACCCCCCCGTCTCTCTCTCTCTCTCCCTCTCTGATATAGTGTCACAGTGTTGTGAGTTTCTGCCTTTAACAGTCTGTATGGAGCTTGTGGTTGTGCTGTTGTGGTGGATTAAAGATTAAACCTGCTAAACTGAATGAGGGCCTGTCTGGGCCCATGTGTTAGTTTAGCTGCTAGTCATTTCCAGATGTAGGCAGGGGTCTCTGTGTGGTTTATGTCCCTGGGTCGTAGATTAAGACTGAGTATTAATAGGAATGCTCTGCCAACGTTAATCCTTTTATCAAATCTCGGACGCTCTGGTAATGTTGTCTTCACAGTGCGCTGAACAAAGAGAGCTGCCAAGGCTTTTGTTAGGGGTGCAGAGTGCCCTCAGGGTGGATGCGCATTTTGAAGGTTGACTGCCCTCCAGTGGTCGCTGCTTAGTCACCACCGGCGTGTAGGACTTTATCTTGTATAATGGGAGAATTTCAGAGCCACATAAAACGCTGCAGGAGTTGAGCAGCTCATGTACTGTTTCATTATTGGTTTATCTGGATGGATGGATGCACATACCAGGGAATCAGTGGCCCAGGATTAATGTGGATTTTTACCTTTGTCCCCCAGTTAGTTTCATATTTGTGAAGTTATGGTCTGGCATAATGTGAGATTTTCGGGCCTCATAAAAAGATGCCCGTGTTTGGCAGTGTGCATATGTTCATTTACGCATTTCATTATTCATACGCTGTATTTAAGTAGGTTTGAGAGTTTCCCAGTTTGTTTTATAAACACTGTCATATACACAGCTCGGGAAATAAATCAGAGCCCGCTCCAGCTTCTTCTTCAATCAGCATCTCCACATGTACAGCAGGTTCTCAGTGAGGAACCGAAGGTTGGGTTCTAGCTTTACTGGCAGATACAGTGAGCGTCTGGCTCATAAGAACAAGGTCCAGCAGCAAACACACAGGACAACACAGCTACAGACTGGCAGAGGGCCAAACCCCTCCTCTACTGACCGTGATGAGCGCCACCTCATTCCAATGTCCCTTACCCACCGTAAGATGACCTTGAGTGACCTACAGAGAGACTGGCGAGCGGTGGCTGGGGTGAGACGCACAGCGAGCATGGTTCTAAAAACAGGCTTCTGGAGGTCATTAGTGATTTTCTAAATACACAGATCTAATACAATATCTGATCTGGAGTTTGGGAGACATGGTTCCAGTAGTGTAGAGAATCAGAACCAACACAAACCCAGAACCTGCACACCTAGAGACACTGATCATTCTCAGGTGGGCTTTTAAAGTTTTCCAGAGCTGTATATATATATAAGTGAGAATCTGACATCCACATTAAAGACACAGTGCAGGCATGTGGAAGTGTAGGTCTCGTTTTATTTATTTATTTATTTATTGTCTACATTTCTTCCAGGTTCTGAGCTCAGCAGCTGCACACGAGGGATTCAGTTAGATCTTCTTGCTGGTGCGGATCAGGACGACTGGACCCTTAGCCGAGGTGGCTGTGGAGGTCTGTAAACAAGAGAAATACAGATATTCAAAAAAAGGCTTTAATGCTGTCATGGTTAGTAATAAATGAAAGTGGAATGGCCACTATAAACCCAAATAAGTTCAGCTAACTCTTTTTTAGGAAAATGATTACCTCACCACATTGAAGGGGACACACAAATATAACTGAGTGGTCTCCTAACGATATCAGTCTAGTTTAATCTGACGGTGTATGCACACAGTGTGGAAGAAGAGAACTGGATTTGTTAAAAAAGTTGGATTTGTGTTTTGCTTTCAGTGACTGACCTCGACCAGCTTGCCCCCGCTGATCTCGGATGTGTGGTGGTAGTTGGGGAAGCTCACGCTCAGCTTGCCGCCCTCCATGTTGACGGTTGCCTGGTGACATAACGTAAGAATAAATCCCATTCACAGATCTACTCTCTGATTGATCAACAGATTCAGGTTAAGCACAAAACACAAAATGAGAACATCAGCCTGATCAAGCTTCTTCACCCTGCACCTTCCTGAGCGGCGCGTAAGTTTGGAGATGGATCTTGTTCACTTTTGAGTTCCAGCCAAATTGAAGGGCAAGTGTCTCAGTCTTACCTTGAACTTCTTCCCGCCAATGGTCTCCATGTCGCTCTCCTTGTTAACGACAAACTTGTTGGTGAGGCTGTGGGTGGCGGTGTAGAACTGAGTCCATGAGAACTCGTCACCGTTCTGAACCACCTCAGTCACGAGCTTGTAGTCACGACCCTTCTCCCTCACATCATCAGGGATACCTGAGGTGCAGAGGACAGAGTAAACGCTAAGCTCCGGGTCGAATGGGAATGTCCTTCATTTCCTGATCAACCTCTGAGTTAGCTGTGCTATAGGCGTAGGAACCGGACCTGTAGCTATCACACGGCCCCAAGCCTGGAACTCACTGTGATCCTCAGCCATGCTGGGCTAATGCCACAGATTTTGAAAACTTAGTGCGTTCTGGTGCACTGTTTCAGCACTGTTACTCATCAAAGCCTCGTAACCAAATTTGTTGAGATGATTTGAACTGAACGTTAAGATAAAATGTCACGGTAGTACAATTTGATTCTGTTATTTCACAGACCAGGTGAACAGAACTTTTTCCTTCACCTGTAGTTGCCATTTTAGAGATCTGAAGTTTGCTGCCGAGTTTTTGTTCCGAAAATAAGCACCTAAATTCACAGTATTATACTCCAATATCATTATAAAACCAGTTTAAACTGGTCTAATACACACCATATAAACACAACCATACATTACAGCATGTCTAACACAACATCCTCTGATCAATATCCGAAGCTTCGGAAGTGCCGGCTGCTTACCAATGAGTTTGCAGAACTCGTCGTATCCCTGCTGGGACTCAAGCTCCCATTTGCCAGCGAAAGCCATGGTTGAGTAGAGGTGAGAGTGAGAGAGAGTGAAGCGGAGCTGAAGGCTGATGTCAGAGAAAGGTACGGATGAATAAACGTGCACTCCTTAAATACTATCTCCTCCGTTTAACTCTGCCTCTTCTGTTACGACCTGATGAGGCCATCCCCATCATAACCGGGCCGTAAACTTTTACGATGGCACCACATTGCATGTGAAACGGCAAAGTCATCAGGGATTTGACCGCGAGGTTGCTCACCTGCAGGCAAGGTGGGCACACTATGTCAAGCAGTGACTTCATTCATTCATTCTGTGCGCAGTCATAGTAACATTTCACCCCTCGTGTACCGTTTGTGAGGCCTGCTAGCTGTATTTAAATAAGAGGAGATCCATCCACTTATTGGCCCAATAAATAAAACAGCGTAGAGAATGGTTTCCGTGGTAATAGGGAATGAAAGATACCCGTAAGTATGAATAATAATCATATACATAAGCAACAAGGCCAGTCTAATCTACATACACACATATTATCTGAAGTAATCACATGTACATTAGGCCTGACCTCACAGTGGTTGGTTTGAATTGACATTTAGTGAAATTAATACGGACACAATTCATTATTTACCACATACACACCTGTATATATAACTAATTTACACAGCAGTGGAAGATACATCACTGTCCAAAGGTCAGAGGTCGTCATTTATTTAACTTCCTGTTAAAACAGCCTTTAGTTACAAGTGAAATGTAAATCGGCCTTCCAAAATTGGACCACTGTGCAAGCTCTAGCAGACCACCACAACTGTTACCATCAGGCAAACAGAGGAGGTCCATCCTTCCACTGTGAGAAGACAATTTAACATTATGGGTCTCAAATATGTGCAGCTGACAAGAAGCCCTTAATGAGCAAAAAACTAATCCGATAAACAGGAGGCTGGTGCTGATCACGATCATATCTGTGGCCATCACAGACCAACAGGAGCCCAGCTATTTCCACATGCATTGAGGACTTATACTCCTAAAATCAGTGCACATGTCAAAATGAGGCGAGGACAACACATTAGCCAATGCTCAAGCCCTCACCGAACCCTTTACAACAGCCTGCAGTGTCTGCCTCGTGTTAATCTGCCATCGTCTTGCTTCAGATCTTAAATAAATAAATAAATAAATAAATAAATAAAACCCGCAGCTGTTTTTGTCCATCGCTGCACTGTGAGAAGACTAACACTATGGCTCTGAAAAATGTTCAGATGTCAAGAAGTCCTTTATAAGAAAAGAACAAGAGAAATGCCTAACTCAGAACAATGGACTGGCCACCCCAGAGTCCAGGCCTCATCAGCATCACTGAATCTGAGATTCTTCATATCATCAGAGGCAGAGGGCAAAGCCCGCTTCGGAGATTGAACTTTGAAGGTGTGGAGGAAAATCCCCGCAGACTTCTTAATAAGTCACGAAAGCATGTCCTGAAAATAAAGATGAACCATGGTCATACTAAAAACTAAGAACTGAATTACGCTTCATGACGACGCATTAAAGCATCCTGCACACAGGTTAGAGAACGGTCAGGCCTAAACGATATTTTGTCGAGATGGTAGGAGTCTCTGAATTGTGCTTTTTACTTTCCCCCTATTCATTCTTTTACGTAGCATAACCATGTTAGCACTGAACGCCTACAGATGAATCCACTGCAGTGGTAGATGTGGTAAAGCCTTGGAACCTGGCAGCACAAAGGAGCAAGTGCATTGACCTTGCTCGTGAGCAGACAGGCTCTCTATTCAGGGGGGCAGAACACGCAGAGTAACGTTGGTGATGAACAGTGTGTTTTAGTGCATCATAAAGCCGTGGCTGAGCGCGCATCGCTAACACAGCTTAACATGCAGGTGAGCGAGTAAACAAATCACTACTGATTAATATTCTTAATATGCTGAGACAGGTCAGTGCACCGTAACTAGGGCCGGCACAGACACATAGGAGCCTGACTATTTCCACATGCGCTAGCAATCAGCGCACACATTAACATTAGGCAGGGGTCACACATTAGCTAATTACCAAGTCCTTCATGTGCCCTTTCCAGCGGCCCGCAATCATCTGCATACTGTCATCCTGCCATTGTCTGATGAGGAGTGAAGCCTGATATTCATAATTCAGTTCTTATTCTCAGTACGTGCGTAGTCCGCAGTCCCCTGAGTTATTTGATATGTTGCTCTAGTTGTGTGTCTTGGAAAACCTGAACACCTCTATAGCTGCTCTTACTGAACATTGTAGATATGCAGAAATGCATAATACTGCTAAATACTGTCTTATGTGATAATGTATGCAGTGATGGATTTCATTACACATCACAACCTAATGCATTCGTGATCCATTTCTTCAACTAAGCTATTTGTTGTGTTCTATATACTGCATGTTAGACACTAGAGGTCACTCCTGCGCTGAAGAGCGAGGCTGCTAGTGTAGCGCTAGAAGAAGAGTTAGGGTAGAACAGCCATGCCATGTTAGCTAGCGTGTGAGAGATAATACAGCTCCATTCAGAGACACTTCAGCCTGATTATTCACCACGCACCTGGGCACTACACTATTCACCACCTCGAAATAACAAAATCTGGCCATTTTAAAATAAGTAGCTATGAGATTTCACACAACGAACTTACCTAACGTCCAATGACGCTACTATTGTCCACAACTGAGAAGATCCCACAAAACAGCTCAGTAATGCTGAGTGATGCTGATTGTCACTCTGATGCATCAGTCTACTCAGGCATCACGGATTTTTTGATGACTCTTCCTGAACTGATCCTATGAATGACTATATTAGGGTATCAGCTTCTAATGACTTTCCCTTACATTTAAATTACTGGTCTTTTTAAAGTCATATAATTAAACTAAAACACTTTATATATGTTCATTGTACTTCCATTCACAGATCAGCTGTTTAAAAAAATTGTGCAGCAGCTCATATTGTGATAAAGCTGATGATTTTTTACAGCATACAATTTTTGGATTTTGAGTTACTCATGAGCAGTGAGAACGAGGGCAGGTTCATTACAGGATTCCTCAGTCGACTTGGTACATTTCTCACATCATGATTTACATTGGCATCGCAACACATGCTCGTCTCAAAACAGTTAGTGCAAACAACAGGACTCAACGAAATACCTGCAAAAGCATGTACCTCGCTCAGAACGCTTTGTTTTGGCCTCAGTAGCAGATATTAACCTCAATCAAACTGTCAGTGCCATCAGAATGTCTGGTCTGTGTGTCATTGCCGATGAACAAGGCAGTCAGGATACTTAGTCATGTTGTCAGTGCAGCAGTGTACACTGTAAGTATGTTCTGATGGAAACCAGCAAAATACAGACTTACACAGAGCACAGAGTTACACAGGACTGTATGTGGGAGACTGACAGCAAGTAACTGGACTGGAATCACATTTATACAGTAATATTCTTTATGCTATTGGTTGGACTGCAAATTGTTGACATAAAAAATCAGATAGAAATTCAGGAAATACAGACGACTGTTTGGCAGCACTGTACACGGCCTCGTCTTTCCATTGTGAGATTTTGTGACACTACAATATTTTGTGTCTATATATGTTTGTCAACTGAAAGCCAAGATTTACCTAAGTACAATTAAGGATAATCAATTAATCAATCAATTAACCAATTAAGGATAAATTACCTAAATGTACCAAAATAGTTTCATAGAAATGTACAAATTATGCTCTCTTATATCTCTTATAAGAGATTATGGCAACATGTTCAACACTTTTGCAAGTAATGGTCTAGGCAATGGCCTAAAGCCTAAATGTTTTGGAGGGTAAGACAGTTCAGCAGACAATCAGTAGGAGACATTTTGATAAATATGACAGAAGCAATTGATAATGCAAAAAACAGCAGACTGTTGTGCATGACCGTTTGCATGAATGTGAAACACAATGAGGAATGCTAGTTTGATGTGCACAAGTGACAAGGAGATGTGGAAACTGAACAGTTTTGAGAATTTAAATTCCAAATCGTCTGAGAAAAACTGTAACACTACTTCTAGCAACTCTGAATGTTCATCATTAGTGTCTGCTGGGAGGCTGTATTGGTCATATGGCTCTATATTAGTGTGCAGTGATTTGACTGTGTTGATCGCGTATGAGTTCACATGAATACTGAGCAGGGCTGATTGTCTCGGTTGGGAATGATGATATTTACATTATGGCAAAAACGGACCATTTAAACACCTCTCTGAAACTGTTTTTCAGACCAGTAGGCCTGACACAACCTTAGAGCCTGCTGAGAAAGGAAGTGTGTCACAGGTCAATGCCCTGCAACACATAAAACCCTCGCCAGCTCCTCCTGGATTACAGCTTTCGTTACTACATTATCTCCTTCAGTGAAAGTCGAACCATATCTGATATGCTGCCGTCCAAAAAAACCCACGCACCTCCAAAACGGCAGCTTCGCAAGAGAACAGAAACGTTTCTCATTAAAGTGAGTTAATGTAACGACTGTTCCAAACACCTTCAGAGTGTCTCTAATGGCCTGTTCACCACGTTCTTTTACACTAAAGGAGGACAGCAACAATACTCCCTTCTGCTGAACACACACAGACAGATAGACAGACTGACAGACAGATATACTCCCTTCTGCTGAACACACACAGACAGATAGACAGACAGACAGACACATATACAGACAGATAGATAGACAGACAGACAGACAGATAGACAGACAGACAGATAGACAAAGAAAGACAGACAGACAGACAGATAGATAGATAGATAGATAGATAGACAGACAGACAGACAGACAGATAGACAAAGAAAGACAGACAGATAGATAGATAGATAGATAGATAGATAGATAGATAGATAGATAGATAGATAGACAGACAGACAGACAGACAGATAGACAAAGAAAGACAGACAGATAGATAGATAGATAGATAGATAGATAGATAGATAGATAGATAGATAGATAGATAGATAGACAGATAGATAGATAGATAGATAGATAGATAGATAGATAGATAGATAGATAGACAGATAGATAGATAGATAGATAGATAGATAGATAGATAGATAGACAAGATAGATAGATAGACAGACAGACAGACAGGATAGACAGACAGACAGACAGACAAAGATAGATAGATAGATAGATAGATAGATAGATAGATAGATAGATAGAAAGACAGACAGACAGACAGACAGACAGACAGATAGAGATAGATAGACAGACAGACAGACAGACAGACAGACAGACAGACAGATAGATAGATAGATAGATAGATAGATAGATAGATAGATAGATAGATAGATAGATAGATAGATAGATAGATAGATAGATAGATAGATAGATAGATAGACAGACAGACAAAGATAGATAGATAGATAGATAGATAGATAGATAGATAGATAGATAGATAGATAGATAGATAGAGATAGATAGATAGATAGATAGACAGACAAAGATAGATAGATAGATAGATAGACAGACAGACAAAGATAGATAGATAGATAGATAGATAGATAGATAGATAGATAGATAGATAGATAGATAGATAGATGTGATAGTTCCTGTTTTTATATTTAATATATTTCTATTTTTCCTTCGTGGCCAGCAGGTCAATGACCCCATGGCACTTGTGTGACCCACACAGGTCTTCAGGTTGTACCATGCACAAATCATTAAAAAGCAGTATACAGCGGAATAACTAAACGACTGTTTAACCGGTGTCCTTTGGTAAGAGCTCCTGAGCATATCAGTTCGATAAATATAAACCATAGTGAAACATAAACTTTTACAGCACTGTCATTCACACTGTCTGGCCTCACAATAAACATGACGAAACCGTGCTGTGGAGGCGAATCACCCAAATTACTACTACACTGTCGGAAGTCAAGGAAACACACTTCTTCAGCGGCTGAGTAGACATCCCTCTCCTATTGTACAGTACGTGTAGTTTAGATTATAGATTCCAGTGACTATTATGACTTTTGTTTATTTGTAGGGCATGAATTTCTTTAGTACTCTCACAGAAATACTGTCAGTCACTGTCCAGTGGGATGGTACCCTCAAGGGTACATGCATATATCATTGTGGGTCCATTTTTTGGAATGAGTTTACACACACATGCACCCAGTTCTGACTCCATGCTTCGTATGCAATGATTTCCATTTCAGAAAAATAGTTTAGTAATAAAAAGCTACTGATGTGCAATACCTGCAATACCTAAATTCACCATACATAGCATTATATGTTTATCAGTACGATGTTTTCTCTGACCCTAGTCTTCTGGATTTTTAAATTTTTAGTATTTTATTTATATTTTCTGTTCTTTTTGTATATATAGATCTTATTTATGATTTGTATATTTCCTGACACTTCTGTTCTTTCCTCTGTGCTGCTGTAACATTGCAAATTTCCAATTTTCAAATATCTTATCTTATTTTAATGTGTCCCTCCCCCATAGGAAAATTAGTACAGTGTACTGTTAAGTCACTGTTAGGTCCACAGTAGTAAGGACCCAGACAGACCACTTTTTCTGAATTGTGAATTGTACAGTGGAGACAAAACAGATGTACGTTTTTTGTATTCATGATTTTGATTTATACTCCTACTCTGGTTAAGCTAATTAATTAAATACCCTAGATTTGTAGGTGTGTTAGAGCCCCATGTAGAACCCGCACAGGCAAGGTATTGTTTGGCTGGTGGATCATTCTCAGCACTGCAGTGATGCTGACATGTTGAGCGTGTGCTGCGCTGGTACGAGTGGATATGACACATCAGTACTGTCCACTCTATTAGACACTCCTACCATGCTGGTCCACCTTGCAGATGTACGGTCAGACACAGTAGCTCATCTGTTGCTGCACAGTTTGTGTCGGTCGTCCATCTAGTTCTTCATCAGTAGTCAGCTGGATAGTATTGATTGACTGTTCTCAGTCCAGCGGTGACACCTGGGTGTTTCAACAGTCCTGCAGCACTGCTGTGTCTTGTACTAGAGCAACATACGCCACCATGTCAGTGTGGCTGCAGTGCTGAGAAAGACCCACCACACAAATAATACCTGGTGGTCCTGGGAAGGTCCTGATAATTAAAGAACAGGGTGAAAGGGGGCTCGGAAAGAGTAAAGAGAAACAGATATAGTCTGTAATTGTAGTACTACAAAATGCATCTAGATGGTAGGTGGGTTTAATAAAATGGACAATGGTTCAGGAGGGTGCCCCTGATAAAATCCTCACTGAGGGTGAATGAGTGGAATAACCCTGTTCAATCGCTTGAACTGACACCATTTTTATAGTAGGTGCATGATGAGGCCATGACTTCATTCAGCTCTTTAGTCAGCATGTGAATAAAAGTAAAGGCATCCATTCAGCATGCTCATTTAATAAATAGCGGAAGTGGTTTGCTAGGTATGCTGTGATGTGTGTGAACATTCTTATGTTATTTATGATTTATTTTTCTCTTTTTTCACCAAGTCAAATTCAGCCCGTCGTTTTCCGTCCTCATCGCCATCCATAACAATGTGTGCTCCCCAAAAGGGCCCATCACACTCGGTTAGCTCAACATCGCCCCTTGTGGCGCCTAACAGGTATTTTTGCCTAAGGAAAACAATATTGACAAAACGAGGACCAATCACAGCTGTGTTTCCAGCGAGTCTCTTTGACTGGCACGAGGGCGAGCCAATCAACGAGGCCTCTTGGCTGACTTGCCCAATCGCGAGTGTCGGTAGTTTCTTTGTGGGCGGGTCTACATCTTATCAGTAGGAGAGGGCCAAGTAGTAGTTGCAAAGCGGAAAGAAAATGGCGGCCGTGGCTGCAGAGCCAGGAGCTGCTGCGGCGGCATCAACAACAGCGGGGGACGGGGTCGAGTACGAGCCGGAGCCAGCCGAGCATGTGGCCGACCTCGAGACCCACTCGACGCACGACTTCGTCCACGAAATGGACCTTTGTCACCCGGCCGAGGATGTGGATGCGGTTCAGGAATGCAGCCAGGTCCAAATGGAAATGAGAAGGCCGGACCTCCAAGCCGCGGGAAAAGCCCTGGCTGCCCGTGCAGAGGATGGACACGCCGAGTCGGGCGGCTCATGGAGCCGCGTGGACGCGACCGAGGAGCACGCTATCACGGACTATAGGTATAAAGACAATGCAGGGGTGGAGGAGCGATTGAAAGATCAGTTCTCGCCCAGCGTGGAGGCTCCTAACGAGGTCAGTGCTCGAGAACCCAGCGCCTGCCCTCTGCCCAGCTCCATCTCCGACTCGCAGCCCTCCGTGGTCTTCTTGCATTCTCTGCCCGCTCATCATCCTGTGGAATCGGAGACGGGACTGTCTGTGGCCGAAGCGGCCGAACCGACAGCCGAATACTACAGTAACCCACAGCCCACTCATCCTACTGACTCCATAGGGTTCATACAGCCGTCTCGGGAGGCGAACTTGGAGCCTGAAGCCGCTAACGATGCTCCAGGCTCCGAATTTAAGCATCCCGAGGACGCTTTCCACGAACGCCCTCAGCTTTCAGACCATCCCGAGTCTCTGTCCACTTTAGAGGAGACCTCGCTCGTAGACTCGGTGGGACAAAGTTGCGTTAGGGACTTCTCAAACGGCGCCAGGACAGACTCTGCCGAACTTCCATTAGCAACAGAAGCGGCTGCGGTGGTGGAGCAGTCCCTCATCTCAGCAGAATCCGAGGATGTGCGCGCGCATCCTGTTTTGAGTGTGAAAGCGGACCCGAGCGAGACCGAGCTCAAACCTCAGGTGCCTCGCGCAGAAAGCGTCGAGAGGCAGCCCGAGAGCATTATGGGTCTCGTCCCCGGCTCGGAGGTCCGAGTGTCACTGGATCACATCATCGACGATGCGCTTGTTGTGTCCTTTCGTTTAGGAGAGAAAGTCTTCTCGGGGGTGCTCATGGACCTTTCGAAAAGGTAAACACCTGCCACCTTTACAGCAGAGGATTGATACCCCGCCATCTTTTATTTATTTATTTATTTATTTATTTCCCACACAGTCAGTAGTTTCATTGTCAGGACCTTTTGTTTTCCTTTCTGTAGGTGTCTACAGCCCCTCCCAATCCCACTGTTACACCAAGCGTTTCTGTTATTTGTGCAGTTTAATACTGAAGTGAGGACACCCCATACAGGACCCAAGCACTCGGCCCCCCTTCCACTTCAGTAGTGTATGATGCAACGACTCAAAGTCCTTGTACAGTCCTGTATAGCTCAGCTCTGCTGGCTTATTAACACCAGGCCTCCTCCTCTAAGATTTGGATCCACACTTTACACCTTCAATCAACACCCCTTCCCACAAATCTCCTCACCTCGACTCTACATTAGGGATTAACGCTAAGGGTTCGCCTCAGAGCCGCATAGGCAAAGAGTATGCTCGTTGTGCCTAATGCGTAATGAGACTAGTATTGATGATTCCCTCGTGGTATGAGCCAATGAGACTCTGGTGTAGGGCCTGTGAAATAAATTGGGTTTACCGAGACTGATGTCATGTATCGTCGCTGTCCAGTGAAATATGTATCTCCATTTTTTTTCGGTTTTCACTTCATTTGTTCACATGCGCTGCTGTTTATGCTGTGTGTGAATTTCATGAGTGGCCCAAAGATCGCTTGGAAAACGGTTTCATTGACTTGGGTTTTGGCCTGTCCTGTGAAGTTGCCATTTTGGAGATACTTGTTTTTCCTTTGGACAGTGACGATATCTTCGAAGATCCTGTGCTTAGGCCTCAAAACAGCACTACCAACTCAGCACTACCAACTCAAACCCAACTTCTCAGATCCGTAGAGACTCTGCTCCGTAAGGCTTTGATGCAGTCCAGCCGTAACATCTATTCAGGGCTTCTAATACATGCACCCGCCCATATGCTCAAGTCACGTTGGGTTCATCGCACCAACAACATTAACATACCAATTAACAGCATGGTTGGGTTGCTGGGATTGGTGTGTTTGTGCGGTTTGGAAAAACCCGTCCCAAATGATGCATTTAAGCTTCAAAAGGTTATGCAATATGTCATCAGTAGACATTGCAGCCATCTTGACTTGTGCAACATCAGCCTGTTTTGTGGAATGTTGTGGAAATCCAAGATGGCAGCAGCGTCAACGAACATGTATGTGCACTGTCAGGCTATGGGTAGGTATATGTGACAGCCCTGGACCTTTGTAATATGAATGAGATCTGGGTCCTGGGCTACATACGGACAAGAGTCTGCCTCAGTACCCCCGTCTTTGGGGATTCCACTGTGGAGAAATGAGGTTTTATCATCATTCTAAATCTACATAACAAGCTTTGATGGAATCAGAAGCTGTAGCCTGCTGTCAGTGACATAAGGGCTCCTGCAGCCTCTTTCCGAGTCACGCTCCTTCTTCTGCTGGTAACGAGGATCTTTAATTTCCTAGATTCCAAGTGCTTATCTGTGACAAAGTGCTTTCTATTTGGATCACTCGGGAATCCTCATGAACAGCGGTTACAGGCTCCCAAGTGAAATGCCAGTTACGTCTAGTCCTGTACTCCGATAGCACTCCCAATAGGTTGAGTGTATGTGGAGGAATCAATTTCTGTTTTGTGGCCTGGACACAGATGTAGGTTTCTGTCAGTTCTGATGTGCTATATGACCACCCATATGGTCAGAACAGATGCAGCGATGCTATTTCTTTAAAAAAATAAAAATAAATGAAGTAGGTATGTCACATACATCTCCTGTAAAGCATCTAGTTCCACTTGGTACTTTATCTGCATCCTTTTAGGCCAACCTTTTTTTTTTTCTTAAGTTAGATTGTGTTACCTGTTGTATTTATGAACTAGAGTTTTTATCATAAAGACACTTTAGGACACATCTCTGTATTTTTGTTTGTCTTTGTGTATTGAATTAGGGCTAACTGTACTGCCTTGCTAAGTCTGCAAAGATGGACATGTAATGGGTGGATGAGTAGGAGTCCACTACATACACATAGCACATAGCTCAGTCATTTCTATAGCCACCTTACTATCTAATTAATACTGTGAACCCAAGACGCCTCGCAGCTTTGAAGTGACTTCACAGGCATATTGTCCAGTTTATTTTTAGTCCTGAGGAGCTCTGAGGCAGTCTTCATTTGCATTTCCTGCTCAAGATCATTGTAGGTCTTAAATTGGTCTTTCACGAGAGCTAAAATCTGATCCCTGCCACTAAATCAAACGTCGGACCTAGCTTGTTACGGATGCTTCGTGGGGCTTTGATGCTTAACGAATCAAGGTCGTACACGGCAGCTGCTTCATTGGTGAAAACGTGTTCACCTGTACACCTTCCGTCGAGCCCACGTTTACCAAGTGAATAAGCTCAGATGGAAGAAGCAGTAGCAATCAGGACGTTTCTAATGTTGCCTAGAAACTGCAGCCAGAGCATTTTTAATTTTTTAATTGTTAGGTGCGGAAAAGTGGACATAATGTTCGTGAGGAGTGAGTGGTGATGATATGGGTAGGAAGTTATTACTGGTAATAGGTTTTTATTTTTAAAAAGAGAAAGAGAGGAGAAAACTATTCCACTGTCTTTTTTTTTTTCCTCTCTCTCCCCTCCGTGATGGTGATGATCGCCGTGCTCACGTTAGTAGTTTAATACTATGTCAATCTGTGGCTCTTTGATCTTCATAAGTGCTGTTAACGGAGTCGGAGTAACTCTGATTGTGGAGTCTTGAACAAAGTCTTGCAAGTATTTTAAAAATATTATATTAGATGATTAATTAATATTCTATTAAAATAGCTCACCAAAATCTCAAGCACTTTTAAAACCCAATCTTTAATAGTGATGAGCTTTGTTGAGTTATTAGATCATTCGCAGTTTTTTTTTTGATGTTTCTTTGATTTTCTTTTATCTCCCACAGGTTTGGACCCTATGGAATTCCAATAACTGTATTCCCCAAGAGAGAGTACAAGGACAAACCAGAATCTATGCAGCTTAAGACGGAGGCATTCCAGTCAGAGACTGAGAAGGGTGTCACTCAAGGATCTCCTGATGCCCCTCCTAAGGAACCTGTCCAAGCCCCTGCAGTTCCAGAAGCCAGCCCTAATCCTCAGCCCAACCCATGGACCTCAAAACCACCCCCTTTGTTTCAAGAGGGGGCACCTTACCCGCCTCCAATATTCATCAGGGACACCTACAACCAATCGTTACCTCAGCCTCCACCCCGCAAGATCAAACGGCCAAAGCGCAGGCTGTACCGAGAGGAGCCCACCTCTATCATGAATGCCATCAAGCTCCGACCAAGGCAGGTCCTGTGTGATAAATGCAAAGGGGCTGTGGTACAAGGGGACAAGCGCGAGACACGCAGAGGCCCCATTTCAGACTACCGGAGCGATGATGCAAAGCGGCGGCGGAACGACGGAACAGCTACGGGGAAGCGGCCTCGTGCTGAGGACAGAAGTCGTGCTGCTGACGGACCCAAACGGCAGGCTGCAACCATACGGGTCACTTCCTCCGCTGCTTCTTCTGCTCTGGGCCAGGTTAAAGGTGCGGGCGCGGGGAACCGTGTGGTGAGGGGAGTTTCCACTGCAGCGCCGTCCTCTGCCAACAGCAGCTCCCGAGTGCAGCTCAATGCCAAGAAAGTGCTTCAGAGCAAAAACGTTGACCACTCTAAAGCACGAGAAGTGCTGAAGATGGCCAAAGCACAGAGGAGGCAGAGAGAGACAGTCACCAGCAGCAGTAGTAACACCAAGGCCATGACAAGGGCTGCTGCTCACCAGGAAACCCATCAGAAGGTCCACTTCACCAGACGACTGCAGCAGAGTAGCGGAGGAGGCCCGGGCATGGCGAACCCTCTGCCACCCAGGATGCGCATCAAGCCCCAAAGGTACCGTAACGAAGAAAACGATTCTTCCTCATGTAGGCCGCCTTGCTTGGAGAAAGTGCCGGGAGGGGGACGTTTAGCGCTGCCTAAGCTAGCCGCGGCCCGCTGCACTTCCACCCGCTCCTCCTCCTCCTCGTCCTGCTCTGCAGGCCAGGCCGCCGCTGCTGCTGCTGCTGCAGAGCCTCTGGGCCCAGACAGAGCGCTCGAGCCCCCATTGTGCCAGCAGGCCCAAGCTAAACCCCAACCACACCCCCACCCACCTCCGGAGCACAGGGACCCTCAGCCCGAGCCAGAGGAACAGGAGGGGCGGGAGACGCGCGGGAGCAAGGCGGGCAACCTGGTGGTCTACATGACCCTTAACCCCAGCCAGCCTGACTCCTCTAGTACCTCGATGTGCAGCGTCGATAGTGCAGATGATTTAAAGTCGTCAAACTCTGAGTGTAGCTCAACTGAAACCCTTGACTTTCCCCCTCCCGGTGATTTTCGCTCAGCCCCTGCCCCTGGCACATCTTCCACTTTTGCCTCCACCTCTCCCTCCGCTCCCAAGGATGAAAAAAAGCGCAGTAAATCCCTGAAAGCCACAGTTTTTTCCAAAAACGTCTCAAAGTGCGTTGCCCTGGATGGCAGGACCATTTGCGTAGGGGACATTGTGTGGGCCAAAATCCTTGGCTTCCCTTGGTGGCCCGCCCGCATCCTAGCCATCACAGTAAGCCGCAAAGATAATGGGCTGTTAGTCAGACAGGAGGCCCGTGTCTCCTGGTTTGGGTCGCCTACCACTTCCTTCCTGGCAATTACTCAGCTTGCCCCCTTTCTAGAAAACTTCCAGTCTCGCTTCGACAAGAAGAGAAAGGGTCTGTACCGTAAAGCCATCACAGAGGCCGCCAAAGCAGCCAAACAGCTCACTCCTGAGGTTCGCGCCTTGCTGACTCAGTTTGAGACGTGAGGCTGTGTGCCTTTGAAAGGTAGGCAAAGCAGGCACCCGCTTTCGCCCTCTAGCCCTTCCCAAAAACTCTTCGCCCCCTTACTGTACCCAGCCACTTCGCGTAGAGAAGTCCAGAAAGTGTCAGGGCAGACAACCGGGACTCTTATTTATTTTCGTGGAACAGGCGGAAATGGGGGGGGCGGGGGAGGTGAATACGGTTGGAAATTGATTATGCTGAAAAGTGATAATGAATGGATTTGGTTGTTATGAGTTATGTCAAGGTGGAGTTTTCTCGTGTATGATTTAATTTTTTTTTTTTTTGAGCCCATTCGCCACATCTAATTGATCACTTGATATTTTGACATCGGTATGTTCCTGTGTTATTCCGTGATTCCAGAATAGATAAGCCCCTTTCCTTCAGTCACCCGTTTTCTTAAACAAAGACCATCGTATGAAGAAGGGCACAGGGTTCGGATTATTTTAGCCTTCATATTTAATCAGGATCTCCTTTAAAAAGCTAACCCGGAGGTTAGACACGACGCAGTATTGAATATGTGAAATGGTGGTTTTAGGAAAATGTGAATATCGCCCAGGTTTATGCTCCCTTGTGGATATGTAGCGTGTGCAATGGGAGTCTTTTTAAGAGTTTACCGAACTCCTCAACTCGACCTCTGCTAGGTCCTGGCAACACCAGAAAGACACTCGCTCCATCCTAAGGCGAGCATATGGAAGAGAATACAATGTGAAAAGGACCCTGGTGGGTACACGGTCTCTTACTCAGGTAGATGAAGAGACTCGATTGGTGCTGCTCCTCCCTAAACCTGATCAGATGCTGGATCTTGGTCCTGCGTTCTGAGGAGAGGAGTTGTGATCCGGGTGTGGCTCTCGGCCAGCCATGACTTTGCAGGCAGTTTAGCCAGGGTTATGACGGAGGTGTCTGTAAGCCAAAGTCACCTCAAGTGCCAGTAGTGCCAGTCAGAGGAGTGAGCAGAGGCGGTGTTCATTTCTCAGTCGAGAGAACCATAGACAGACCCTGCCAGCTGACGTGAGCCCCCCGATTCCCACCCCTCGCAGCTACAACATCTGTTCCCCTCACTCCTCCTTCCTCTTACCGCTCGCCCACTGCACGGCTCGCCTCTCCTCTCCTCTGCCTCGTTTCCCCGTCTTGTCTTTCCTATTCCCGTTTCTGTTTGTGTCCCCCGACTGTCTCACTGTCCGGTTTTAGCTCGAATATCCCCATTCTTAACGCGCACCTCTTCGTTCTTGTGTAAATGTAGAAGCTCCTGTTTGTTTCCAACCAGCGGGATCGCAGACATTCATTCGAGGCCATCGTTTGTTCATCCAAGCCATCCGTATGTTTAGCTATGAAATGAGTACACTTCGTTGCGACTGAGCATCGGAAATCCGTTATCTCTTTGAATTGCTGTACACCAATAAGACAGAAAGCTGCCCATACTGTCTTGCTGTAAGCTAGAGCACTGAAGCACAAGACGGCAGTTCCGATAAGTACATACGTTAAACCGTAATCATGGGTTAGAACTTCTTGTTGGCTTAGTGGTTCAACGAATTCTCTCTAATTTTAGTGTTCATTTTCACTCGGCTGCATTTCCAGCTGAGGAATGTGTTTTAAATTTATTTGTGCCTGAACTTTATTATTATTATTATTATTATTATTATTATTTTGTCATTTCACATCTTTGGATCATAGGGCTGAACCTCTGGAAATACACGTTTGTATATACACTATTCAAAATGTATTTTGCCAGATTAATTTGATGAGAAATGGCTTAAATCTTATTTCATGACTGAGAACAAAAGGTTTTAAGTTTGTGTGGCTCAAGCGAGCGTTCTGTCAAAAGAAAATGTGTGACCTCTGATCTGTATTCATCATTTGTCCTTGAATTGCATACCGATTAGCATTCTGAACCGCATCTGCTCACCTGAGAAGGGATATACTGTAAGCTAACCTGGTCTTTCCAAGTACGGCAATCACGTTGGCCGAGATCAGTGGCTCGAAAGAGAGGATGAACACTTTGCTTGGTAGACCACACTGACTGATGGGACGTTTGTCAAAAGCGGAGCAAAAACGCTATTTATTTTGGTGGTTGGCTTTGTTTCATTTCAACCTCTTTATTTTTACTTTTATTATTTCTATCTGTTTGCAGGTCAGAGAATGCTGTAAAACCCTTGAAAAAAAAAAGTTACAGTTGAAGATATTGTGTACATGTTTTCTGATGTTTTAAGAGTATATAAATAAAATGTGAACTTGAAGAATTTTTACCTAGTTGTGGTTATTTTTCGTATCTTTGCCTGCCTACAGAGTTTACGCTTGGGGAAACTGTAGCGTAGTGATATGAAGTCCTAAGCTAAAGCCGTCTTTCTCCATATCCTTTTATCCATACACCGTAATGTGGCTCTTGCTTTCGGATGGCTAGCACAAAGCCCGATTAAACACACATAGAGAACGTGCTTATTTTCTTACCTGCAAACAGATGAGTAAAGGTCAGCACAGACCGAAACCTAATGTGCGCGGACGTGGAAAACGATGCCCTGATCCGTTTTATCCATGGTGCCAAACATAAACACGAATGAACGTTTCAGTGGAGGGAGGCTGCCCTGGTGTGTCTATATGTCCGGAGGCTTTAGGCCTTCGCCTTCCTTTCCTCCGTAGTGCACACGTACAGTTGATAACCGGTAGGTTGTTAGTGTGTACTATAATCAGGTGCAGCGTTGGACTGATCGGAGGAGGACCTGCAGGCGGCCATGGCAGGTGTAGCTGCCTCTGCTCCTCTGGTGCTCCCTTGGCCCCGCCCTCCATGACCTGTGCTCTGTACACATTCACTGTAATATCTAAATCAGTTTTTCCCGTGACTATGAGAGTCAGGACGTCATACTGCCTTTCAGTCATGCTCTTTGCCTGAGGTAACAGTCTTTGGATAAACAGATGTTCACTTGAGGAGCATGGTTATTTTTAGGTGCAGCAGTTCTTCACGGTACGAAGGAAATCCATGGCCTGACTTTACGGCCTCCTTTGTTTGAACCTTCACCGCTGGTTGTCTGTGTTCCCCTGGTTAATATTAAGTGCTTAATCAGGCAACTTTCTAAGCTGAGCTTTTCGTGTAGAGCGTTTCCATCTCCATGCTGAACAAGGTTTCCTCCTAAACTCTATGTATTCCACAAAATCCCATGCTCCGGATTACTTTGCTTGCTTGGCTTGCCGTTGCCTCGCGCTGTTCCTGTCTGAGATCAAGGCCTGACTTGCCATTCTGTTTGCTCTCTTTCAGTGCTGCAACACTGAAGGGATGCTGATTGGTCTGTTGCACCAGGATACTGCCATTGGTCAAGCGCCAGTAAGATGGGAGGAGCCATCCACAGAGGGAGAGACAGGTGTAATGGAGAAATTATTTTTATTTAAGAATAATTATATATTTATATTATTGAACCGAGGACTCCATCCACCTCCCGGCCCATATAATCACGCCGATCATCTTTTCATTAGCACATTTTTTTTTTCTTTGAGCATTCGCGTTCCCAGCATGTTCGAGGAAAGGGCAGCTGCAATACAGACTGCCACAGATGAGTTTTGACTATTATTGGATATATATATATATATATATATGTGATGTCAAGGCACAGGGTATTGCAAGTCTTTGAAGTCTGTTTATGTCTGTCTGAAATGAACGTTAGAGATGAAAAGAAGAATGAAGAAATCCTTTAGGAACGTTTGAAAAGTATTCTACGTTAAATGCAATAAATATTGCATGTGCTATGCTTCACAGTACCGTCACAGAGCGCTGGGTATTACTGCGCTGAAGACATCAGTAATAATACCAGCGTTTCTGAAGAACATTATTGGGGTACTTTTGTATTGAGAGAGACATTGTGAGCCTTATGGGAGGGAGCAGTCGGAGGCCCCGTATGGTCTGGACTGTTCCTCTTTGGGTAGAAGGACTAGGGAAACGTCCTGTTTACACATAAATCTAAGAATAAATCTACGTACTGCAGAGTTACTTTGAAATAAATAATAAAATCTTACATCGCTCTCCTTCTTTCTTCAGTTTTTGAAAAAAAGACCAGCACATTCAGTGCATTGAAGAAGTATTCAACCCCATAATCATTTCCTCACATAAGTTATTGCCTCTACCAAGGATCTACAAGCAACGACGAGTTTCCTTCCTTAGCGCTTCTCTTGGCCACTCTTCCATAAAAGCCCTTTGTGGAGCCGTGAACATCACCTTCGTATCGTAGTACCCGCTGTTCTCGTTCCAGGAGGGCGGAGACTAGGCAGCACAGCTGTGGGTACATTTTTTCCAATGATCAGAACATATATTCCTTCTGAGATCCGTAATTAGGTCCTGGACTCAATGGGAAGGTTCTGTTATGTCTACTATACATTTGACCCTCACACAGAGAAGATGTGTCGTCTACCGGTTTATTGGATATTGGAGGTTGTCTACCAGTTTCTTACCCAGGTGCCAGGTAATATTTTGCATGGGGTCAATAATTATAGTTTAATAATTATTATTTACATTAGTTTTTTGTTTTTGGACCTTTTTATTTTATGTGATTGTACTGTTTTATTGATCACCTGAGGCCATAAGAAATCAAACCATTACTGAGGACTGAATTCTTTTACACGGCACTGGAAATTGATCAACAAAATCTTGGTTTGAGAAAAATCAGTGGAGGAAAAAAAAGAAAAGCAAACCAAGCATGCCTGTACCTACCCTGAAGATGGCTTTCGCCATGCTGAGGATGACCTTGTGTTTTTTGCTCTGTGGAAAACAGGCTGGAAGTCCCCAGGAATTTTTAAGGATCGGTCTTACCGTGTCATGACAACGGTGTATCGATACCTTCTCGCTCAGCTTTTACTGTTGGTTTCTAAAGACCTACGTTCAGACACGCCACCCGTCATCTCTATATGGAGTGAGCCAGAGTGTCGGCCTTGTGACCTGAGCACTGCAGGGAGAGTAAAGGACCGCTGCAGTCACACATACTTATTTGTGCTCCCCTCCTCTTTTTCTCTCACTTCTGGCTGATGTACATATGCGTTTCAGTACAATCGGACAACTCCTGAAATTACAAGAATAGTGCTGTGAGAAAAAAAAAATGTTTTGTTATTACTGTACATGTAAATCTCTTTATTAAATAAACAATAAAGATCTGCTTTCGACCTTGTACCGAGATCTGTACCATGTTCTGGATGAGGATGTTTCTGCTTGTGCCGTACATCATAGACAAAGTGCTGAAATTTCTAAAATGTAGGTTTAATGAAACAGACGTCAATCATCCATGATACAACAGTACATGAGGAAAAGCAGAACGTGCTGCAAATGCCACAATAAGTCTCTCTTTTCATGCACAGTTTCATAAACTCTACTGTAATGGGAAGAAAATAAACCCCAGAAACATAATTACTGTTTCTGGGGTCGAAATCCAAAGCAGGTCATAAACAAAAGTCGGGTCGTGTCAAAATGAAGGAAACCAGATTGATGAAGCAGTCCAGGCCAAGCAGCAAACCTAAACCCCACTGTTTGCCTTGGAAAAAGAAAAAGTGCCATCCCACAGGGCTGTAGTGCACATCAGAATGAAAGCGAGTATGGAACACTTGCGTTCTAGTCTATTAGTCTCTTAGCTGCTGGATGGCGTGTCTGGTAAATGGGTTTCTGTGCCGCTATCTGTTGTTGTTATTTGGATTCTGAACAAAGTTGATAGAGTAGGATCCTGTGTTGGCATCCTGGTTGACCTGGAAGTTGGCCGTAGAGAGGCCGAACGGACGCAAAAACATGTTGCCCAAGTCCTTAAGTTTACCTGGAGAAGAAAAAAAAGAAACATTAGGTATTTGCTGGTAATAAAGCCAGATAATGGCAAATAAAAATCATTCACATAAGATCATAAATGACATTCTGAGTCCCCGTCTCCTCCCCGTCTGTATTTCTCTCTCTTGTAAAGGTGGGACTGCAGTGAGATCAGTATGGAGTGCTTGATCAGGCACACCCCTGTCTGGTCTCTCACTGATATGCTGTGAACTGTAGTCTCTTCAGCTCCACTCGGCCGCATGCAGCGATACGCCACACTTGGCATTCTCAACATATGATTATATATCAGGATATCAGTTGTTTATTAGGAAACAGGCGAGCAGGTGTTTCTTAGGAAACGTCCAAAGAGAACCTGCAAACACTGTCAAACATAATAGATCACTCTAGATATCCAGTTCAGATTAACATGGCTGTGAAGGTGAGCACTGTGTGGTTGGCATAGCTCAGCGGTTAACACCACTACCCACTAGGGAGCCACCACCACATGTGGGAGACTGGGGTTCGAATCCCGGTCTGTGTTGCTGTGCTACCCCAATAAGAGTCCTTGGGCAAGACTCCTAACACTACATTGGCCTACCTGTAATGTGATCAAGTGCCGTAAATGATCAATCACTTTCTGATTTTAAAAGCATTCATTTAAATAAAAAAAAACAAAATGTCTCAGGAATGTTTTTTTCCACACTACCACAAATGTAACCTCTAAAATGGACTGAACTTATTATTTCTGTTGTAGTGGCACCGTTTAACTGATTAAAGTGATTAAAAACAAACAAAAATTAATTAAATAATGATGCATAAGAACATATTCAGTGTGCATTCAATAGCGTAAAACTTACACACTGTACATTTAGGTGCATGTACCGAGACAACCCAGGATGAGGATCTCATTTATGCCTATGTTCTCAAGGTGGCCTGCTTGAGAAGCATAATAGCTTAGAAAATGGAGGACACTGGGTACAGGGATCTCCTGTTACAAAATGCTCTGCTCTCAAGTCTAGTCAGAATGTTCTCCTCGGAGAACAGCAGCACATATGGACATCTCACTCTGTTCGGTTAGCATACTCAGGAGCTCACAGAGCCTATCTGGGGGAAAAAAAAAAACACTCCACCACAGAACACTGAAAGACACCCCCTCTGATATTCACCAGCCTTCTGCATTGGGTCACTCTGCTTGTGCGCACAGTGGACGCCCAGAATAAGCCTTAGAGGAGGCTTATGAAACAGATATGATATAAAGAAAGGGAGAAAGAAGAAGAGGGAAGAGAGAGGGTGGGGGGAAAAAACACTTACCAAGCATCTCTTCCTTCATTTTCTCATTTCGCTCCTCAATCTGCCGTGGTAGCCTCTGTAGGAGTGGAGAGATCAAAAACAAAACTGAATGAGCCACGAAACAGGATTTTATTATGCTAGTTTACTGGTAATGCAATCTTGAACATGATCCATCTGAGCTATTTGATTCTCCTAATGATAATAATTATAATAATAATAATAATAATAATAATAATACTTTCATCTGTAAACAGCAAACCATATATTTTAGAATTTCAGTATTAATTAAAAGCCAGTTCTACACATACAGCTCATGAATATCTGCTGGTTAAACCACTGACCATAATATATAGAGTTGAAAAAATGTTTTGTTAAAGATGCAAACTCAAACCTGTCAGATACACAGCGATCGGTTTTACTAGATTCCACCTCCCTAGTGCTGCGCATCTCTCTATTAAATACATGAATACATTTTCCCCAGTTTTTGCAAACCACAAATAACCACATGTCCTTGTGTTTTAATTTCAAATGGGTATTCATCCATTGGCTTTGGGACCCACATTGGACACAGATGACACTCTAGGCAGAGCAACATTCTCATATTACTCAACACAACTTCTCAAGTTCATGCATTAACCAAGAAAACTGCTTTTTAAAAATATTATGTAATATATGTATCTAAGGTAATATATAAACAGTGTTTAAGCTTTAACTTAAACTATCTATCAATCTATCAGTCTATCAATCAAGCCCCAGTCCTCACAGCCCATCTCTGGAAACGAGGCCTTTCCTGTGATATCACCAAACCCAGCTGATTTACACATATCCATGTATTCAGCCGATTGTGGTTTAGCACCATCCACTCATACCCTAATGAAAGCTTCAGCTCAATCATCTTAGCTCAGTCTTAAAGGCGCAGTACAGTAAAGTGAGATTGTCTTATGCCAAAGGATCATATGCCAAAATAAATTGGGGGCATGTTCGGTATGTAACACCACACAAATGTTAAACTGAGCTCAAGAAGAAAAAATAAAATACAGCACAACTGTAGGATTTGGGCCCTTTAATAACCAGTTCTCAAACTGAGCACCCAGTTACCAGTCCCTGTACATGAACCAGTACTGCTATGAGACGTGATGTTGTAAATACAAAATTAATTCTAATTACAGAAAAGGACATAAAGGAGAAACTAGATTCTGTTTTTTCTACATTTTGTTTCACAGCATGTTCTTTGGAAAATTCTCTGACCGACCTCCAGCATCCTGAAACCACTCCGAGTGTGGTTAGAGCACTTCAATGACCAGATTTAGGGATGAGTATTGCGCTGTGTATGACGCAGTGCCACGTGTAATACATTTATCACAGGCTTATGTGCAAAATTACTGGCTGGAGAAAAATGTATTATTTTGATCAACTATTTGTGCAGTCTGTTATCTGTTAAGATAAAAAAAAAAGCAGAATGTAGCTATTCTGATAAACATCACTCACCATACACGCCTCCCTTGCTGCTGGGATGCTGGGGTCTTTCTCCAGAACGATCTTATAATCTTCCAGAGCTTCATCAAGCTTCTCCGTCTTCTCATACAGCTCTGCTCTCCGCAGAATGGCACGCACGTAGTTTGGGTTTAGCTCTATGGCTGCAGGAAAACACACTCTGAGTGTACGCCTCATTAAATCAATTATTATCTATCCAGCACTGCACTGCCGCAATGCTGGATGGAGGTTTCAGCGAGCAAAAGGGACTAATCAGGCCATCAATCACTTCCTTAATAAATTTCCCAGCTCATCCAAATAACCATCGATATGAATAACCATCAATATGAGACACGTAGCATACCTCTTCTTCGTTAGTCGATATGCCAAGAGCTTGCAGGTCTATCACAGTCTACTGCGATGCTATAAATAAGCCTGAACTGAGAAACGTTCATATGTGTTCTGATGAAGATTTAAAGAAGGGCTGGAATCCGCATCAAATCAAGGCTGAAACACTTGGCAGAAACAGGAAACCCAAGCCGAGATAGGACGTCTGTAAAAAGTGAGTCCAAAACGGCTTTATCTGCCTGAAAGACAGCTTGTCTAACATTATCACAAAATGTCTCAGCTCAGCAGTTAGCTGAAATATTCTGGAGAAAATTCATTTTTCCATCCACAAGCTGATCTCATAGTCTCCCGGGTGAGTTTCCTCTCCTACTGCAGCTGCTCTTCTATCATGTCCAAGGTGAACTTTGGTTTAATATGTATGTTTTTTATATAATAATCTCAGAATCTGAAAATTTATCACTAGAGTCCCCTTGGCCTCCTACTTTGGCTAGTTCTGTTTACCTAGATGCTGTAAGACTGCCTTATCGGTTAGGAAATATTTTGATCCAAGGTGCGTCTATAGATGGTTGCATTTAAACCATTCCTGCAGCAGATGAGTTCAAGCGTCTGAGTAAGTTAGTAACAATTACTACAAATGAGTGTCATGCCACTGTAGTGATCGTTAGGAATTTGAAAGATGGTGAAAAAACTTAACTGGCAAAAATGAAACTGAGAAGCTAGAGTAAAATCCATTTCTGTTGTACTTGCACTGTATTGTCTGACTTCATATTACATAACCTCACCTCTTGAGCAGTCACTGATGGCTTCTTCTTTCTTATCCTAGTGAGAGAAGAACACAAGAAAGAGAAAACAAGAATGAGATACAACAACAACAGAGAGAGAATACACTTCTATACCCCCCTTATTCCAAGATCCCACAATGCTTTAAGTCACTCAGAAACAGCACTTCTGGTAAAGCGTGTGAAGACAACACGGCAAATATAGACATGGACCAATCGCAGATCACCGTGCAGCATGATAAGACTGACACCAATAGGAGCACATGGCGGTCAGTTTTGGCTAGTTCTGCTGTTTAACTCCCTGTACTGAGTTAAGTGACTCAGGTGTTGCCAGCTTAGTGCTGTTAAAAGCCTTTACACATTTTACTGGACGCTTTGTCTGTGAAGGTGAAAAACTGATGGACTGATGGCATGCACATAGCATTTAAACGAGGAACTGCTAGGTCTTATATGCTGATCACATATTTGGGCTGAAAAATGCTGATCAATCCTTTAATATCTAGATAAATGCTAATGAAATTCTAAGATTATTAAAAATATAAATAAATGTATGTCTAGGTCTGCAACTGATTTGTGAACAGAAATTTGAACATGTGTGAGAGATACCTATTAGTCTTCATGAATTACATACGGTAATAACAGTTTTAATATTTGGATCTTTAATTACACTCTCAGGCACACTATACGGTTTACTGATTTTATTTATTTATTTTTGTAGGTTAAATTACGTGACACATTCTTTTCCATATATTTACCAGGTGTAGACGTGCTGCTGCTCGGTTGGAGAAGAGAATGGATCTCTCTTTGCTGTGACAAACAGGACAGATCTTCAGTGCAGCCGTGTAAGATTCCTCAGCCTCGCAATGATCTGTGAACATCAGAGTCAGATAAATGTCAAAATGTACACGGCATATATCCTGCAGCATGCTGTATGAATCATAAGAGAACTGTAGTACCTCCACTCTTGAACTGGGCATTGCCCGTCTCCTTCAGTGCCATACTGTTTGCTCTTCTGTTCTGTAAAGAGAAAAACAAACACATGTAATAAATAAATAAATAAATAAATAAATAAATAAATAAAGTGAGACTTCTCCACTACCTAATATTTTTTTAGAGAGCAGCCAAATGCATTTTGTCCCTTGCAATAAGATGAATATAAGAGAAATCACGCTCACCTCTTTCTCTTCCTCACTAAGGTCTTTTTCCAGTTCTCGCAGGTAGTCCTCATCAAATTCACGTTTCTCTGTAGGCTCCTCTTTGAATTCAGAATCAGAGTCTTCCCTCTTTTCCTCTTCCTCTATGGTCTCCTCCCATCTCTCTTGTTCTTCATGCGCTCCATCGTTCAGCACAGCATCTCCCTCCGGTGGCCCATGCCTCCTTTTAGCAGCTCTAGCTTCACACGTGTCAGGAGCCTGTTTCTGAGGTGTGGGTGTGTCTGAGGTGACCGTGTCTACAGGACCTATAGGAGAATCTGTCTGTAAGTCAATGTGCTTTCCCTCGCCTGCTCCCTGGTCAGGTGCTGCGGCCTCCGTGTGGCTTGTGGTCGTGCGCCCTGCTTGTAACGTGTCCTCTGCATGATGCATCTCCTCGCAGTCATAGAAACGGTCCTCCTCCTGCTCCGTTGGATACCTTCCAGAGTCTGACAGCTTCAAAGAGTCAGTCTTGGCTCTCAGGAATGCCTCAGACTCCCCCTCCATCAGTAGTCCTGTTGGCACTTCTCACTAGCCAGCAATGAAAGAAGACAGTCTCAGTCAGCTTACACATCAGGCCCTCCTGCAGACGTGGTGGGCAGAGCCCAATGGTACCAGCCAATATGAGCTCATTTCAGATAAATTGGTCTTGGCATTTAGAATGGTCGATAGACAATCACAAAAAGAACAGAGAGGCAGAAGACAGATCGTTCAGCTATGTTACGGGTGGTATCTGCATATGTTGTCCACCAAAGGGCACTCTGTAACCTCCCTCCTGACAACCCACGTGTTTGAAATGCCACAAATAACAAAAATCACCTGATCTAGACAGTGTCGGGTAGAGCAGAGCTGTGTTCATGGTAAGCTTATAACTGTGACATGAAATACATACATTACTCAAAGCATTTAAGAAAATAATAATAATAAATAATAATAAAAAAAATCATAACTTCTCCTCTTAGCCTGAATAAGCCTGGCAACATTCATGCCAGACATGCCTACCTGCGCTATTAATAATCAGCCTATAAACAGCATGCAGCAGAGGGGCAAACACACACAGCTCACGGGCTAGCTCAGGCTCTACTGCTGCAGGCCACTGGCTGTACCAGGTTCTTCAGGTTCTTCAGTCTGTGTGATCTTCTGGCTCTCCCTGTTAGTCCTGCTGCAGGAGCCAGGCCTGCCGGAGTCACTGCTGCACTCTGTTAACACCGTATAGTGTGTTCAGGTCTGTCAGAGCTAACAGTCTGTCTGATCTCTCTGTCTGAGCTGAACTGCTGCCCATCCTGTGCGGTCTGATGCTGTTGCTACGTCTGCTCTGACTGGGAGCCCCTGGGAGACTTTAACCCCCACGGAGCTCCTGGCTGTCCAGCACTGTGGAAGCTTGGCCTGCGTCCTGCTGACCCATCTGATGACCCAGCTACTTAATTACAGACATTTATTCCTCTGCCTTACAAACACTAAACGCTTCTCTCCTTTGCTGTCCTGTTATCTGGTGTTGACCCGAGTAGGATGGGTTCCCCGTTTGAGTCTTAATTCTTCTCGAGGTGTCTTCCTTTTGAACTGAGGGAGTTTTCCTCACCTCTGTTGCCCTTGGGTTGCTACCTGGGGGCTCGGACACCAGATTTTTTGTAAAGCTGCTTTGTGAAACATCTGTTGTAAACAGTGCATATAAATAAATGTTGACTGGACTACTACTAACTAAATAAGGGAGACTGACATAAACAGATTTAGTAACTAAATGAACAAGGCGTGCTCTGGCACCAGATTATAAAACCAGAGAGGACATGTGCACAGACACGAGTTTAACAGATAGCTGGGAACCCAAACACAATTATCTAGCCTCTCTTTCGAACGTGTGGTGTCACCATTTTATTAGAGCACAGAGCAAACTGATGTGCTGGGAGACCTCCGTCTCTGAAAGGAGTTCTGGTTAAGAGCAACACACCGATGTACAGATGCTTCAGTAGGCAAACCAGATACTTATTAAATGATACTACAATGGGTGTTTATGAGCGTTCATAACACTGCAGTGTGTGCAGTGTGTCATGGCATCTTCATCAGGACTAGCAAATATTAGGGGAAATCTTTAACTCACGTATTTTTCATAATGCATGTCATAATATTTATAATATAACATTAATATCATCATATTTTCTTACTGGATCATTAGCAAAAGAAAAATTAAACCCATGAATACAATGCTACTGTACTGCCCCAAATCCCATTAAAACTTAATTGTGCTCTCATTATTATGAACCATGCACTTTGCACATTTTCAAATCATGTTCCTTAGTGGGTTGGCCTGTTACACACCTGACACCTCTAATACACCACCTAAATACTCGGTAGATGAAACAATAGCCACAACACCACAGCCCCACCCGACCTTCCGTGGGGTTTTGCTGGCTCATTTCATGCTCAGGAAGGGTTAGGGGTCTATCTGTGTGGCCTCGAAAGTCCTGACAAGAATCCCAGGTCCGTTCTTACACATGCCACCATGTAAATACACACGTTTCACTGTCAACTGCAACAACCGAGCTCTTCACATGTACGAGCTACATGATCTCTCACTTCGTGGCTAACATGAGCTAACCTTATACGAATGTCTGGAGAGACACGGGCCTTCTTGAATTCCGAATGCAGACATCTAATTTATCTGATAATTCAGGTTTATGTAAAGTATTAAAACCCTCCCTATTAGTGCGGAATGAACGTTACGTGTTTGGCTAAGTTAGCTAGCCGGTGCTCCCGGGATGCTAGCGCTGCTTGTTTACATCCAGCTGTGTTTCCTCTCTACCGAAACCCTTACCGTGTCTGTCCTGACCAGGTCTGCAGTAATAACAGCATGCGTGTGTGTGTTAAACTGAAACCCTCTTGGTAGATAAATACAATGACTTGCTTACCAGCCCGCTTCTGTTTCCCACCTTCTAGAAACACGACATGAAGCTCCTTCCTGGCTTCTACCGCGTCATGAGGTCACGTGGGCACCAAGAGGATTGTGGGATATGGAGTTGTGGATGGCGTGAAATGCCACCTGGCTGTCTGTAGCACGTTTTAAAATTAATTTTAATACACACAGCGCTCAGTGACCACATTTAATATTTCAAGACACTTTATTTTAAATGATTAATTTCTTCTTCTTCTTTTTTCTTCTTAGTATTATTATTATTATTATTAACAGTATTTTTTATTGTTACCGTTATTATACTTAAGCAAAATGTACAGTGAAAGATAATATACAAAACCAAAGGACTTGGCTTCATGGGAGCTACAGCAATAGCCCTCCCGAACCCTGAGCAGAGTACCTCCTAGCGAGCCAGCTGTGTTGCAAACAGCGCTCCAGTGATGAGCCATGGAGTCCTGAAGCTTCCCACTCAAACAAGACTGGGACATTTATTTAAGAGGGCCATGCTACACTGACTCGAACTCTTCTCTGCTTTATGGACCTGGTTTGTCTCTCTGCCATCTGGGAGAGTATTGCGTCTGTGTACATAGATAAGAACTATGGAGGTTATAAACATGCAGAACATCTTTGGGTCTTGAGATTTTCTTATTAGTAGCAGTAATAATATAATTGTTATTAACTACAGTAGCCAGCTGCTCTCTGGTAAAGGGCTGTGCACCTCTCTGTTATGTCTCTGATCTGGCTTTCAGGAGACACGCATTATGATTGGCTGCATATATGGAAATGTCACATCACTAATTATACTTCACAGAGAATAATCCAGGACAGGGAGAAAGAGTCTAACATGCTCAATACCACCTTATACAAAGTGACTCTTTTAGCAAAGCTGGCAGCTGAATTCTCCTTCCAGGACTGAATGGTGTAGTGATAAGGCAGAGGCTGAAGTCATCACATGATGTTCTGAACATTTGCTCCTTTGTGTACGTGTGTGGTCTGTAGACGTTATTAACAGGTCCTCTCAATGAAGGCGAAGCTGGAGGTTCAGACCTGCTGTCTTGCATCTGCAGCTTTGTTGGATATGGACACTTCAAACTTACCAGCTGTTAGGAAACTAGACGCAACACTTTCCAGATAGCTTTCCTACGTAATGAATAAACGAGTGATGGTGCTTTTAGATAAAAGGAAAAAAACACCACATGCTGAAATATGGTGTGCCTACCCTGCTGTGAGTCACCCTGTAAAACCTGAAACGGTCAATTTATTAATAATTCATTTTTATTTTATTAGTGCTATAAAGATTTTGAGTCACATATATCAACTCAAATATTTACGTCTCATTATCACACACAACAATAAGACCTGACTTCAATAACATACCGATGGAGACCCACAGTAGTTCACCCACATCCTCAGTAGACACATCCTTCACCAGTTCAAATACCCTTTCACCACGCTCAAATATCAGATCCTTCCACTTGAGGGGGTTCAAAGCACAACCAACAGTACAAAATGTTCTCATGTACCCTGCGTTCAGTTACCCATCACCCACAGAGAAGTCTCCGGACCCCTGAAACGTACACAAAGATGGCGCCGAGGATGGCAGCCACATTGACGAGCTCCTCTGTGTGGTGTTTGTTTTTGTTTGTTAATGTTGTCTATTGTACGTCAAACTCAGTTAGTTGGAGCAGGGAACAGCTACTGAGCTTCAGGAACAACATTTCCCCTGAAAGCATCCTTTTTTAATTTATCCCCTACCCTATTTATTGTTTAGTGTAATTTTCCTTTAGTTTAATACTGTAAATAATCTGTGTTCTGTGTTTTTGTTACTTGTCATATGTGTTGCTCTCACCAAGAGAAATTCCTTGTATGTGTGACATACTTGGTGAAATAAAGAGATTCTGATTCTGATCCTACATAGTGTAGTGTCTGTACACATTCAAATGTCTGTGTGAGTAAACGGTTAGGATGTAAACAAATGCATTCAGTGTGGAGTCGGAATGGTTCACGGTGTCAGTGGTGAGAACCAGACGTCAGAAATTTAATGACCTTAAAGAAAGATTTCTTGAGGTTTACAGAATTCATTCATTGCAGAGAGGAACGTGCGGGTTGCTGGTCATTGTGGATGGTAACTAAGATCACTATATAATGACCCCTGCACAGAAATTGGCCCCTAATTTCAATTTTTGAAAACTATAACAGCATCTAAAATGTGCCCTGCTGTCCAGATGTGCTCTGCTCCGCTTTATCGTACTGTGTATTCTACTGAGTGTCAACCTTTATAGCTGTAGCTGTTGGATCAAAGCACCTGCTTCACTGACTGACAGACATGTTCGATGACTGAGACCTAGCTAGGGGTATCTAAGGGTCTAAAGAGAAGCCTCATGTGTGTCATCACCTTCAGCAGATGATCAGCGTTCTTGAGCAGTTGGTCATTTTTTAAAATTTGCTGGTTAATGTGAAGTGCTTATCGATTCACTCGGCTTCGGTCCAACCACTTGTCTCCTGAGAAGCCACTGACTGGTCTAAGCTGTTTCATTTTGGCAAGGCTTGTAATTTCTTAATGGTTCGCTATTTCTTTAATTGCACTTCACATTCCGGATGATGTATACGATATAGAAGGCTTAATGTGTTTATTCACAATGCCAGAGTCAGCTGATGTCAGCCAGAGGCTTCAGCCTAAAGCAGGAGTAGTGTATTGAATCCATCACTAGTTCTCTGGAAAAGCGGTGTCCACTGTTACATATAAACCACATACTATTAAAAATAGTTCAATAGATTTAATTTCTTCACGGGAAGAAACCCCAGACAGCATGTTAGTCACGACCCGAAGCGTCTGCTGAAACGTGGTGGGACTGCCGTTTCACAGATTCAGTACAAAACCATCATAAGCTGCGGCCTCATCTAGCAGCAGAACAATGACCTGCGTGCTATCAAACACTAAACTCCAGTTATTATATTTCACTATAGACTATCCTCAGTGAATATAACACATGGAGAGAAAATCGTCCTTGAAATAACTGAGCTGGAACTGAAAACAGCTGGATTACAGGCCCGTCGGGGAGAATATTCAGACTTCGGTGTTGTCTATGGGTCATAAGTTCCAATCTAATTACAAACCAGACTTTACTAGATTTTATAGTGTCATTTTTATGGTTTTTCTAATGTGTGTAATCATCTAACTTGAAATGGGACTTTTAAATGTCACTCTACTGTAAATATTCATTACATAACATTACATTTCTTAATATAAAATCCAGAGTGCTGCATATTTTGCTGCGTCATTGGCTAATAACTTAAGGCTGCACTGGTCTACACAGGGCCCACGTATTTCCCTAATGATCTATAACAGTCCGCTATAATAAAATTCTTTTGGTCCTCACTTTTTCAAGATTCTGTGGGGTTATTTATCAAACCAAACAGTCATAATTCATTTGTACATGATTGATAGATGTAAATCGGCTTTATTCTGGTTGTATCTCATTCACACATCAGTTTGCATGGACAGGCTCTACTGGTGTGGACTGTATACGCACACATATGTATACTGTGGTGTCCAAAAGTGTGTGAGCACTGGTCAGAATGCTTTTACTGTGTATTTCTTCCTGATCTAATACAATGCCTTTCATTACATACAGCTGATGATATTAGTAAAATTCAGAATTTCTTATATCTTTTATGATCAGATAAAGATCAAAAGAACACAAGATTTAATAGTACACATGAAAAAAAAAAGAAGAGAAAAATAAAGAGAAGAAACAAACCAGTCTTTTTATATTATGGACTCAATATGATGAGTGTCATACTGTCCCAAATCTTAAATAAGATTAAAAATACTGAAAATTTAATATTAATTTTATTTTTCTTTATTTTAAACACACGCGCGCGCACACACACACATGCACGCGCGCACACACACACACACACGCACACACACATACACGCACACACACACACACATACACACACGCACGTGCAGACACCCTCACGCACACACGCGCACACACACACATGCATGAACGCACGCACGCACGCACGCACGCACGCACGCACGCACGCACGCACACACACACACATACACACCCGCACGTGCAAACACCCCCACGCACACACACACACATACACACACGCGCACACGCGTACCCAAACACACACACACACACATATATATGACACCTAGCTCTTTCCTAGATCTGGCCCCTTTAATAAACAACAGGCCCACTGAGTATTTCATCACCTCCTCAAACATTCCTCGATGTCCTAATAAAGTCATCCTAACTTGGCAATGACCGCAGCATTTCTGTCTATCAGAGACCGAGATATCCCATAATTCTTTATTTTGACTCGTATAACATTGAGGCTCTAATCACACACACAGAGGACATGATGGACCAAACAACACCTTAATCAATTCAATTTATTTCCTTTGCACTCAGTCGTCTAGAACACAATCCATCACACCAGACCCTAAAGGAGGGGATGGGGTCGGGGGTGGGGGAAGGGGGGTGAGAGTGTATGGCTTGCATTGCATGTACAGTTGGAAAGAGTAAGAATACATGATACACACTCCTATAGAGGCCTACAGTCAGGAGACTGGATGCATGAAGTACATATGCTCACTTTATACAGGATAGCTTGGATCTCTAATGGTCACACTTTTCTTTCTTTAAAAAAAAATTCCACACAATCAATCGCCACGGTAACAATGAAAAACATAACTTATAATAAATAGGGCTGAATAAATATAAAATGTTTTGCCTTTTGCTTGGACCATCCAACATAATGTGCTTTAATTATGCCAGTTAAGCATGAAGCACCAAAAGAAAGATCTTCTACAAACACAAGACAAAGTGTGTTATGGATTAGATGTTAAGGTTATGTCTTGCTATAAAGCAAAAAAAAAAAATTATATATATATAAATCTATATATGTTTAAAAAAGGTCACACAAATGCACAGCGTGTTTAGATAAAACAGAGGAGAATGAATAACTAAGGAAGAAATGGAAGTAGTGGTGCTGATGTAAGGTCAAAGGTGCTCGTTTGTTCATGCGAAGCATAATAATGTTCAGCCTCGCAGCACAAATAGCACAGACGTGATGTATGTAGCAGTCCAGGAGGAAAAAAGCACAAGCCAAGGTCAGCCAATAACAGATTTATACAATTTCATTTTTCACTCTGATGGACGATGATCAGCCAAAGCATGTTCAGGGTCTGAAGTTTGCTAATTTCGCTAATGAGTAAAGGAACCACCGATTTAGCCTGCTAGCTCAAATCCTGCCTCGGACCACATGAACTTGGTAAACCATCTCCGGTACACTTGTGTGTGGTGTTTAACATTGTATGGTATTTAATGTGCTGCACATATGACACCAGGGTTGCCAGTTTTCCTGAGAAACTGGATCGTTTTTTCAGTGTAGAATATGAAGGTGAAGACGTTTTTAAATTTTTCAAAGTTTTTCCATATATTTAATTTAATTTAATTTAATTTAATTTAATTTAATTTAATTTAATTTAATTTAATTTTATTTTATTTTATTTTATTTTATTTTATTCAATTATTATTTAAATTTATAATTTATATATATATATATATATATATATATATATATATATATATATATATATATATATATATATATATATTTTTTTTTTTTTTTTTTGTAATTGTTTGTGCCAACATTGCCATTCACAATAAACATGTCCAGTAGTTTATACACTTCTTTTCATCACATGTTTTTTCCACCATGTTTTCTCAAACATTGTGGTGAGTTTTGGAAACTGTGTGGCTGGAAACCATAGAAGCAATCTGCCAATCATGCTCAAAATGGCAGCTAGTGCTGTTTTTAGCTCTGTAGCATGTCTGTAAAAAGGCATATGATACAGTGCCAGAATCCTCATAAGCAAGTCTGTTTGAGGGGTTTTGAGGTAAATGTGGATGATTTCGCCATCCAGTTTGACGCTAACTGGTTTGGTCTGAGCTTCCATTACTTCCTGGCAACATTAGCGAAGTAGCCCGGGCGCACTAACCTCAGCACCACACATGACTTGGCTGTTTGATTTGGGAAAGCTTAGTAGAGTGATTTTTTGGCTCAACTATCTTTTTAGTTTTGTGTGTTTGATATCAGCAACTACACCAAGTCTCCAATCGGCAATCACGACGCACGCATGCAGGGATATCTATGAGGGATATCTATGAGGGATATCTATGAGGGATATCTATGAGGGATATCTATGAGGGATATCTAAGATGCCACAAGGTTTTAAATCAATAAAAAAATAAATGGAGAAAAAACAGAAACAAGCAGCAAGTGCAGGCACGGATGCCGCTGTGACATCCTGCACCAACCTACATCTTATTTTGGGGTGTAGGCCTTGTATTAGGCCTTGGGTCCGACTCTTCTTTACCGTTCTGTACATTGGCCTGCAGCACCTCTCTGGCCAGCTGCCCACCAGGGTACAGCAGAGCCATCTGGCTGGATTTGTTCGAAGTCTGCTGCACAGTCGCAGGGCTGCCACTGAACTGGGGTGTATACGGTCTCTGAGACAGCGAGCTCGAGGACGAGGCACAAGGGCCGCAGCCTGGTAAATGGCCCTTCGCACTGTGAGTTCCGCTGCCTCTGCTGAAGAAGCGCGGACTGGGTTGCACCGAGGCCAGCGTCTGCTGACTGCCGTTCATGCAAATAGAGCTGTTATCCATATAGGACTGGTTGGTGGGGCCCATGTGTGATCGGTAGTTGTATGACCTCCAGCCCTGTCGTCTGCGCTGATGGCACCGGCACCGCAGGATCCGGATGAAGGCTTGCTTGAATTCACGGCTGTAGCAGGGGTAGATGATCGGATTCAGACAGCTGTTGAAGTAGCCCAGCCAGAAGATCACCTTGAAGAATGTCTCCGGAGGGCGCAGGTTGACGTTAAAGGAACCTGAAAAAGACAAGGGAATACACCCATAACTCTGCGTCTTGATCGATTCTCTTCTCTGCCAATAGGTGGCAGGCTTCAACTAATGTAGGCTTTCTCTTCATGTTGAGCCCTATGAGGTGCCACCGGGCAGGATATATAAATATATATGTTAATGGGAGAATATATTTTTCTTCAAATATTATTTTTTACCAAAATAAATAAAATAAAATAAAATAAATAAAATAGCAGTTGTCAAAGTAACTCCAAGATGAAGCCAGTAAAATTATGGACTTCATAGAGTTAATATGGTCTTGTTTTCAGCTCTTTCTAAAGCAGGATTCTGAGAACTCACCACTATGAGCAGCCTCAGAAATGTGCTTCCTTGGACACAGATGTGGAAAAGAACAAATGCAGCACTGTTACCTTTAAAAATAAATATAGTGAATGTTTTCCATGTACTGAAGCCACTATAATCTCAAACTTCTGGGAAAAATCATTCTGATGAGAGAGAAAGAGGGAGAGAGAGAGAGAGAGAGAGAGAACAATGCTAGAGAAGGGAATGACCTTCCTACAGTTCTCAGGGACAACTTCAAGGTCATCACCAGTGGAAAGTTCATGGAACCACAACTAATTGTCCTCTGTGCATCATGCAAAATTTCACTGTAGCATTACACGTCATGGAAGAAGCCACGAATAGAGCAATGTCTCACTGAGTCTGGGGAGAAGACAGAGGTTTCAATAAGACAATGATCCCAAACACACTGCGAACACACCTCTAAAAGACGGGGTCCTAAAAGAGCTGTGCATGGGTTAGACAATCTCCAGACTTCCTGGATTCCGTGGTATTTGAAATGGGAAGGAAAGTCCAGGAAAGCAATTCTCATAACCTGGAGGACTTGAAGACTGTTTACCAAAGACCATAATCAAACCACGCAGTCACATAATTACTTCTTACTGTATGTGCCTTGAATTTGTATTCCTATGTGGGGTCTAAATTCTTTTTCCTTTTGAAGTTGTGAAGGCATATTCATTTTTATTTGCATTTACAAGTACGGGGTCAAACGATGGATGTATGCACTGGAAGTACTAAGTAACCAAAACAAAACTGAATCTGAATTTTGTCATTTTTTTATTCTAGGTATGCTTCAGAAAGAGACTTCACTTCAGATGCCTGTTGAAGCCCTTATCAGGGATCTGAGAGGTGATCTGAGATGGTTTGAACACAAATGGTTGGAGAAGTGGTCCATGAAACCCGGTGTAATAAAAGCATCTGAATGATGGCAACACTAAAACCATCTTTATACCAGCAACCATGTACTTAACTGTCTCCCCCAGTGTAGTCTAATTCTGTTTACCAGCCCAACGCACTAGACTGGTGCACAAATGAGCTGAGGGTCCGAGGGACTGGATGGACTGGAGGTCTTTTCTTGTTCCGCTTTTTCAGCTCTTGATTATTTTTTGTTTGTTTGTTTGTTCTTTGAGATTGTAAAGCGTCCTTGGGTATGTGAAAGGCGCTATAGAATTGTAACCCATTATTATTATTATTATTATTATTTATGAGCTCTTATGATATTCCATGTTATCGTATTCTTTCCCTTCTTTGCCTGAAAAATCTTAAAACCTCCTGTGAAAAAAATGATGTTGCTTTTACAATTTGTCACACTCTATTAAAAGCCATCCGCAAGGGAAAGCAGTGGAGGTCCCAGAAACCGAGAAGCCTTCTGAAACTGAGAAAATCTCTCAGGTTCAGTCATCTTGGAATCCAAAGAGGTATGAGGAAAGGTCAAGAAAACCCATCGGGCACATCCAGACTCTTCCCCGCTGCCCATCTCTGCTTTTACATTCACTAAATCCCTCATCCCGCAGGAATTCATCACTTTGATACACATCTTCCATATACAACATGCTGTACCCTTTTATGGCCTTTTCCAGCCTCACTGAGTTCTGGAGTTATTACTGTAGGATACTGTAAAATGCCAGAGACACTCACAGAATACTGTTTCCAGTGAAACACAATACTGACAGTGCAAAAGCCTGAGCGCTGTAGGTACACGTGTCTGAGATGAATCATCTTTCCATCATACTTTACTTTTCCTTTCTTCTTATTCTCCAGATAAACAAACTGCGACTTGGCACCTGAAGCGCTCTAACAGATAAGTGAGCTCAGAGGGGATGTCTGCTGGCCTAAGATCACGAACATCAGTTCAAGACTGAAACCAAAGCAGCTTCATTACAGCACTTCAATAAGGCACAGGTGTGAGGCCTTACATGAACTCTCCCAGTAATTCAAGTGCATCATCCCATGTAGCCAAACCGTCTTACCCTCCACTAAATCACCCTCCAGACCCTATCAGGAACTTCCCCGTCCAGAACACTGGTAATGAGGTCATTACCTTCCAGAGGAATTCGAGCTCACTTGACAGAGTAACGTATGACACACTGGTATCCATAAAAATATGGAAACATGTGGAGCAGCTTTTGGAGATTTTAAATGATAGCAGTATGTTGGAAAGTCCATTTGTGGACTTGGATCAAGGCTTCGTTTTCGTCTGGTCTCGTTAGTAGCTGCTAGCGGTGCATTATGCTAATGTAAAGCCTCGTTAAGGCATGGCTTCAAATAATAAACGTTTCCTATAGAAAAACACTCAGCTTAAATATAAAACTGATGTGCCAGCATGCCGTTTAAAGGAACGACGCAACACAACTTGAATTGGTTGGGTAATTCGTAGTTTGAAAAGCTAGCCTGCCTAATCTATAATCTACAATACCTAACCTAATCTATAATACTAGTTCTCTACTGAAAACAACATGATGCTGGTCGACTACAGATACACACAACATACCGTCGCTGTCCAAAGAAAAATAAGTATCTCCAAAATGGCAACTTTACAGGAGAGACCAAAAACCTCATTCAACTTGAATGTAAGTCAATGGAACCAGACGTCTTTCCACACAGTTTTGAGCCAGTTCTGTTGGTCCATTCATCATGAGATTCTCCCTCAGTGTAAACAGGAGCTAATATGTTCAAACGATGCATAAAAGTGAAAATGGACAAAAGTGGAGATACATGTTTTTAATTGGACAGCGTTGATATGCTGGCTTTGACGATGATCAGTTTCCATCAGTTACTACCCATGGCCACAACCCAATATAGACTGTCTTATAGACTAATATAGATATGGCTTTGCTAGTGACTAGCTAGGCTGTTTATGCTAGCAGGTTTTCTGAGCCACTTATCCTTCCGGGTTGTAGGGGGTGCTGGATCCCACACTCACTGGGCACAAAGATGGAACACACATGCACAGACATACACATTATTTGAGATTCAGTCTCTAGTGGGAGGAAACCGGAGAACAGGAACCGTACCCAGGCCCTTTTTACTGTAAGGCCACAGCTCTGCCCACCGTGCCATCGAGCTGCCCGCTTTAAAGGAACGTGATCAGTAAGAAATGACAGCTAGCATACATGATATCTCAAAAGTTGTATCAAACCGGACGTAGCATTTCAAAAATGACTATTCATAACCATTGCAAAGTTGATGATGGCATTTCATGAGTCTTAATCCAAGTTTAAGGGCAAATCCGAATCGAGTATGGTAAGTCTCTATCTCAGTTAGCTTGTTAGCTATGTTAGCCTCATAGCTCCTATGCAAAAGTAAAGAGGGACCCTTTCCTTTTTAAGACACCATCTCTCCATAATTCATGAGTAAATATGGTCAATGTTCATTTGAACTGGATTAAGCCATAGAAGATGAGGCTAGTGTTTTATCAGAGGTCTTACAAAATACATATGGTAGCTTTCCTTTAGACGGGGCTGCTGTTAAGGGTGGCTGGCTGCATTTATCTTCATGTGGCCCGGTGTAAATAATACTATTGATTTTCCAACGATCTCCACAAGGCTGTATTTTCATGAGCATGCAGTAGACGAGTGTCACAGATGAGTGGCCTTGCGACCAGGCATAGCCAATAAAAGCTTCTGAACTGTCTGCATAGGCCTTTGACAAAAATAACACCCCTCGGGCAGAGCATCACGGCGGACGCGCTCTGTGAAAATGCAGTGGTCAGACATTATGTTAAGGACAATAATTCATAAGGGCAGAGACGTTGATGGATGAGGCCCCATCTGTTTTATCACTCCCTTATGTCATTTCTCTCCAACAAATATTCACATACAGGCTTGAGCTAAATCATATTAGCGGGGCATATGACGACAAAGGGCACTGGACAGAGGGGATATTAACCTCCAAAGGTCAGACACATGGAAAGTTTTCTTTCCAAACTCGGCCCTTCTCGTTTTACAGGGCAAACACAACTGACCCATCTTCTGAGCTTGCTAGCTGCAGAGGAGCGGACCATGTGGATGGTAAAGTGAATATAGATAGGAGCTTCATTCCTGATCTGGTTAGGGGGGGATCTGTGGTGGGAATGCTACCTCATCGTTATTCCCACACCTCAGCACTCTCCTAGCAGCTCGGACATGGAGCAAGCCTGGGAATGAGAGAGCTCTTAGAAGACATTGGCATTTCCTCTGCATTCCTCTAGGAGACCTCAACAAGCTTCAGGGACCTACTGGATTCCACTTGACCAACCCGCCACATTGAACTGGCCAATACTGACCAGATGAAATGATACGGATAGTCATAGTTGGGAAGTTTGTACGTAGCAAGTCATGGTACTGATCTAAATCACTGAGATGAAATCGGGATAGCGAGCGTCACTGTATGGCGAACAGAAAGTCAACTTCTAAACACGAGACTGAAGCCCAGTTTTACGGATCAGGATCTTATGCATTCTGGACAAACCAAACAAACGTGAATCACTCTGTAGAGTTTTCACTGGCTGTTGAATGGCCTTCTACAGGCCATGAAGCCATCTTCTCTGTGAACGTATTTAGTGTAGTCCTGTAAACCACTAGACTGAGCTTTTTTTAAATTAATTAACAGTATGTAATTAATACCTAACAACAGGTACAGGACACTTTCCAGGACCCTAACGCATGTTTTGCTGGAATATATAATGGGTAGCTAACCATTTTGAAAAACTGAAACCGTAAATCCCTTAATTCACTTTGCAGATCTCGTCGATTCGTTTTTGTATGATTCTATTAGAATTAAAATATTATTAGAATTAGAATAAACATTTCTTAAAGGACACTTACTGTAATACTGTGATTTTAACTCACTTTAAAAAATGAAGTAAAAGTGGATGTCAGAAAAGATGAAGACTAAAGAAGTAAAAGCTGAACGGTAAAGAAGCAGATCACTGGAGAGAAAGTGTGGCAGGGTGGCAGAAGAAAGAAGTAGTAATAAGAAGTGAGGGAATAAAAGAGAGAGAGAGTAAAGGAGCGAAAGAAGAGAGACACTAAAAACAATGGTTGCATAGTGCATATGCATAGAACCATTTATGAAACCATAGAACCATTTAAGCTTGCAATATATATATATATATATATATATATATATATATATATATATATATATATATATATATATATATATATATTCTTTAAAGGTTCTTTAATAATGGTTTATATATATATATATATATATATATATATATATATATATATATATATAAACCATAATTAAAGAATCTTATATATGTGTGTGTGTATATATATATATATATATATATATATATATATATATATATATATATATATATATATATATATATATATATATATATATATATATATTGCAAGCTTAAATGGTTCTATGGTTTCATAAATGGTTCTATGCATATGATGAGGATTTTATGCTGATGGATGGAGAATGTGTAACACTTGTTGGTCCTATATGAAACTATTTTCAACACATTCTCCATCAATCTGAAGAACCATCCAGGCATGCAGTGGACCGTTTCGGTGCTGTGGATGTTAAATGTTCTAAGTGGAACCACTGTCTTTACTGAAGCCCCCTTGGAGAACCATTTTATCTAAGAATGAATAAAAGAGACGAGTAGAGCTGGAGCTTTGAGAATACAGGGACAAGAAGAAGAACCCCTCTGGATTTGGAGGGGCATGAGGAAGTACCTACCGATGGGTAGCGCGAGGAAGAAAGGCAGCCAGCAGAGGATGAACATGCCCACCACGACCCCCAGAGTTTTCGCTGCTTTCTTCTCTCTGGAGAACTTGAGCAGCTTGACGGTGAGTGAGCTCCTGTTGGTCCCTTTCCCCGCTCCTCCGCACTCCTCCTGCGCCTGAGCTCCTTTGCAGTGGATCCTGAGGGTGAGCTCGCTGGAGTCCATGCGCTCCTTCATCACTCCCGCTTCGAGGTTCCTGGTGGTCCGTTTAGCCACGATGTAGACGCGGCAGTACATGGCCAGGATGACGGCCAGGGGGATGTAGAAGGAGCCCAGAGAGGAGAAGAGCGCGTAAAACGGCTCCTCTGTTATTGGGCAGATGGTGTCGTCGTCGGACGGAGGCTCCTTCCATCCGAGTAAGGGCCCGATGGAGATGACGATGGCGAGCACCCAGACGCCCAGCATAGCGAGGAGCGCGCGCTTCTCCGTGACGATGCTGGGGTACTGCAGAGGGTAGCGCACGCCGATGTAGCGGTCTATGGAGATCACGCACAGGCTCATGATGGACGCCGTGCAGCACAGGACGTCCACCGCAGCCCAGATGTCGCAGAAGATCCTGCCGAACACCCAGTAATTGAGGATCTCGAGCGTGGCGGACACGGGCAGCACGGTGGTCCCCAGCAGCAGGTCAGCCATGGCCAGGTTGATGATGAAGTAATTGGTCGGGATGCGCAGGTGCCTGTTGCACACCACGGACAGGATAACCAGGATGTTGCCCACGATGGCGAACACGATGAAAGCGCCCAGGACCATGGCCAGAGGCACTGCCCTGGCCAGGCTGAACGGGGCACCGGCTGACCCGTTTCCTGCCGTCCAGTTGGAGATGTTCGGCGGCGCGTGCGAGGGAAGTTCCCGGTACAGCTCCCACGAGCCGTTATTCCACAGGTCGTCGATATCAGAGTTCATCTTGACCAACCCAGCACCTCCATACCAGAGTAAGTTCTAGTGTCTTCTCCTCCACCACCACCACCACCACCTTCCGGTTGTTTTTCGGTTATTTCGCGAGCAGGGTACGGCTGGTGCCACGTGCTGTAACTCCTAGACTCGTGTACGCGCGACGCGTAAAACGCGCGGTGTCGGAGTTCTCCATGCTCCCCTACGCGACGCAAACGGCTGCTTCGGGTCCCTCCATTCACAAACGCTAGGTTGCCTCTTGTGCTCTGCAGTGCTCCTGCTGTTCCAGACTGCCCCTACGCATCCCCACAGACCACTCCTGCATTCATCCATGCGCTCGCTCCCAGACCCCCCTCCCTCCCCTCCCTCCGTCCCCTACGCCAAACTTCACTAGAGACTTCAGCCAAGCGCACGAGGGATCGGCGGAGCGCTTCCCCCCCACAACCCTCCACGGCTTTCTCTCCGGAGCCCCTATGTGCAAGGTCGCGAGGCGTGAAGGAGGAGCCCCTCTGCCTCTGTTCCATATGTTGTTTAGTAATTTAATACAATGCGACCTCGTGCGCGTGCCAGCGTCTGTCAGCAGCTCTATTTTTAGAGCCGCCCTGCCACTCATGTTATTGACACGTGGACAATAACACGGTGGTCGCCCCGTTCTGCTGGTAACTTCGCTCTAAACGCTGGAAGTTACACAAGAGCCTCAGACGTTACGCTCAAAATCGAATCAGATATGGAGGGAAAACACAAAAACTGTATCAACAGCACATCATATCGTTTCATCTGAACTCATTGTTCATGTGTACTGACTGCATTGAAGGAGGAGGTCCAGTGGTCTTTCCGGCCTAATCGAATCTTCTTCTTTGTTGTGTAATCTTCTTTGTGGAGCGCGTCTTTTCTTTTCCAGGTAGTGGAACAGTAATAAGCTATGCGGAATTGCATAAGAGAAAAGGTTAGTTCCTAGCACAAGCTGTCTCCTCAAAGGCCAGACTCAGAGGGACGGCGCAGCAGAGCATCGAGAGTTTCGGCAAATCATCTGTAATTGCATAAAGTAACTCAATCCAGTAGGAAATGCCAGGCACCGTCCAAAACATGTCATAGAAATCATCCCAGGAAATTACAGCTGTGAAGCCTTCGAGCCCCGTCCAGTTCTAACAGGCTGCTGTACTCACAGCTAGGAGAGTCGGGACGGTGCGATCTAACAAGAGGCCAGAGACGTCCGCAGCCATTTGCACTATATGTGAGTGTGGCTTCTGCAGGCTTGCAGGTCTGGGGGTCCTCCAGGTCCACCACAGGTGGAGATAGATCACCGATTCCTGATGATTCACTTCAGAACACGTATGTGAACATCAGCTTCACCAGCTTAGTGAAGTCTTAAACAGGAAAGGTTCTACAGGGGTTCTTTGGGCATTGTCATAGGAGCACCACCTTTGTTGGTTTCCCTGTGGAGCTATGTTTGGAAAAGAGATTAGTGGTGTTTGTTCCTCCTGTGCATTATGGGAAGGTTCCTTAAACGTCCTGAAAATCTCATTAGCACCAAGGGGTCTTCAAAGAACCATTCACAGAAAGGCTTTTATGGCATCTCACAAATAATGAATTTTGCACCTTTCTTTTGTAACAACAACAACAACAACAACAACAACAGCAGCAACAACAACAACAACAACATCAACAACAACTACAACAACAAGTTGGTGTAGAACCTTCACGACAGATGTAGGTTCTTTAAGCTTTAACTTGGTTCTCTAAGGAATCACCCCCTATGGCATCTTCTCTGGAATCACACAAAAGCACCCTCGATTTGAACTTTAGCTGAACTTTAACCTTAACCTTTAATTCATCTTGACAAACCAAGCACCTCCATACCAGAGGAAGTTCTAGTGTCTCCTCCTCCACCACCACCACCACCACCACCTTCCGGTTGTTTTTCGGTTATTTCGCCAG
>JAMWET010006547.1:97500-115000 GCA_024036415.1 Prochilodus magdalenae
GGCCGCACTTTCGGTTCAGGTCTGAAACGTCTACAAGTGTTTCTGTCAAAATAAAAAGCTTACTGAGAAAAAAGAAAGAAAAAGAAGAAGAACTTTCACAAATCGGATCAAGAAGCTGTCGGTGTTCTCAGGTCAAGGGACTGACCAGTCCAGAGTCCAGACATCAACCTCACTGTGTGAGATCTTTGTTTTCCCCCGGTTGCCTTCTCTCATGTCTGGCCACGTGACTGTTTGTGTTTTGGTTTTCCCTGCTCTTAACTCGCTCTGCCCTTCTGTTATAAATCTCACTTGTGTCTGGTCTGTATCCCCCTCCACTCAGGATTGTTCTCAGGTGTGTCTTGTTTGTTTGTCTCCAGTATATTTTCCAGTCTTCGTCTCGCTCCTCTCATTAGCCCTGTTTGTTTATTCCTCGTATCACTGAAACACAGAATAGAAAAAGATGACACATTCAGGAACTCATTTGAATATCTCGTGCTTTTAATGTTGGTACTAGTAGAGCTTTTGGTGCCTAGTTTTACAGTAATGCTGATGGTTTTGCATGGTGTAATTTTACAATAGCACAACAACCATACAGTAGGAGTTTGATGCAGTGTCATCTGCCTGTACGTTTGCTGGAGTCTGTAATCGGGAGACTTGGGAGAATTCCTGCTGGGCCAGTAAAAGCACAAGAGGACTCAGACAAACGATCCATTTTCTAAAGCATTCTGGGGGTAAACTAGTGACCCCTAACTCATGTTATACAGCCTCAGGTTTGCCGATTGTAACTCGTCCAGTGGTGAAAGATTAAACGAAGATGAGGCTAGCATCTTATTCTCATTTCCAATTCCACCTTAAACGATACAACACATGTAGTCACACGGCCGTTCAGGCAGTACCATAGCTGCTAGACTATTTAAGGTGGAACGGAAAATCCAATAGGAAGCTAACATTGGCTTCAAGAGATGATCAAATGAAGTGAAATGATGTGGTGCCGGGTAACACAACAGACTACGCTCCACTGGTACTGTTCTCACAGGTGTCGTAAGTGAATTACATGGGGATGAACAGCAGTGGTGAAAACGAATGAAAACCGAGATGTGAAAAAGCTACTTAAGAAGATGTCCAAGCCTGCGGGCAGTGAAACGCTGACAGGACGTTAGTTTAGGTTTGTTGCTAAGAATAAACGAGCAGAAAGTGTTTTTTGCACAAAGGCAAAGCTATGCGTGTGTATAGCAGAAATAACACAGTTTAAAGTGACTCCCGTCCCACTCCGGTCCTGGCCTATTCTGTGATTCTCTGCTCAGAATTCAGCACTGGATGGGCAATAAAACTGTGCAGCTCACTTAAAGATTTATACTGCCTACATAAAGAACATAAAATACTTAAATACTGTTCTACTGAACATGAAACATTATTATAGATAATAAGAAAATATGTTTATATGCCTTTTACATTTAAGCATAAACCTTCTATCAAAATGTCTTTATTGTTATGAAACATATACAGGGGTTGGACAATGAAACTGAAACACCTGTCATTTTAGTGTGGGAGGTCTCATGGCTAAATTGGACCAGCCTGGTGGCCAATCTTCATTAACTGCACATTGCACCAGTAAGAGCAGAGTGTGAAGGTTCAGTTAGCAGGTAAGAGCACAGTTCTGCTCAAAATACTGCAATGCACACAGCATTATGGGACATACCAGAGTTCAAAAGAGGACAAACTGTTGGTGCACGTCTTGCTGGCGCATCTGTGACCAAGACAGCAAGTCTTTGTGATGTATCAAGAGCCACGGTATCCAGGGTAATGTCAGCATACCACCAAGAAGGACGAACCTCCACCAGCATCACGTAGTGACCTGGCCACTATCCTGCAAGAAGAATGGCTTAAACTCCCTCTGACCACTGTGCAGGACGCAGTATATGTCATTCCCAAGACCAACTGACGCTGTATTGGCTGCAAAAGGAGGCCCTACACCATACTAATAAATGATTGTGGTCTAAAACCAGGTGTTTCAGTTTCATTGTTCAACCCCTGTATATCGTCGGTGTCCAATAAAAAAACATGTATGTCCATTTTTGTCCATTTTGACTTTTATGCACCATTTGTAAACAGCAGCTGCCGTTGGAAAGACGTCTGGTTCCATTGACTTACATTAAAACTGAATGAGGTTTTTGGCCTCTCCTGTAAAGTTGCCATTTTGGGGATACTTGGTTTCCTTTGGACAGAGACGGCGATATTCAGCTCAGTCTAAACATCTGAGCATCAGTGTATTTGGTGGTCCTTAGATGCCAGCAATACTGGTGCTTTGGGACCTTTTAGGTTGACCATATAACCAGGATTTAGACTTATAGCCAGATGCTGCTCCACAACTAAACGACCTTTAGTAAATCTATTTCTTATTGTTTAACCACTGTATTTAAGAGTTACAGGCATTTTTAATAGAGGTTTGGATGGCTGGCCATTCCATTGTGGCCATTTCAGAGGTGAATTATTTAATAGCATATTTCCATATTTCCTTCGCTTTAACCCAAAATGCATTCTTGAGTATATCTAACCACCTCACAGTACACATACTCACCCTCCACACCCACTAAAGGCCCAGCTAAGGCCGCACGGCGTGATTGTCGAGCGGTTATTGTGTCAGTGTAAAAGTGAAGATGCTATGCTGAAAACCTATTACAGTAAGGGTCAGGAGAAATGCATTAACCGTTTACCCAGTCATAAGAACATAACATAATGAGATCAACATGCGTGAGTTATGCCTGACAAACCATCTTTATTTTGAATGTCCAATGTGAAAATGCAGCTCTAAAAATATCCATGGGATTGTTATGGAATTTTTCGACTATTAAAAGCTTTCCGAGATGCCCCTGTAAGGAATCTAGATAAAAGTCACCGTAATTCATCTGACTGGACCGTGGCCAGCAGCGCAGGGCACTTAGCTGCAATGCACTGCAGAGAATACAGTACTACGAGCTGAACAGCGGGTCTAATGTGTTATGCGGCCGTGCAGAAGAAAAAACCTTCCCTGATTATTATCATCATTATTATTATTATTATTATTATTATTATTATTATTATTAAATAGCCTTTACTGAGATCTCAAACTGCAATTCACAACTCAGTCACTCTTGATGAATTGGTGGATGAAGTGAGGAATGCCATGTTGGCATATAGTCATTTTAATCTGCAGTATGTTAAATAATCTAAGATCACCGTCCGAGAGCATGCTCCCTAAAGCCGTAGCAGGAATGATTAAGCGGTATGGTTATGTAACTTGGATTTGTCTGCCTCGTATGAAAAATGGCATACTTTGCATTTATGTGTGGGAAAATCATTATTTACAAGTAGCTACTTGCTGGTAGCCTGGCACAGCCCATCACTCAAAAGTCCTCCCTTACCACAAAAAGCCGCTGTATGATATTATGTTTATGGTTATGTCGTGAAATGCCAGTTTAGGTGCATTCCCCAGAGATCTTTTTTATTGGCTACCAGAGTGTAGTCACGTGAAGGGAACGTAACGCTTGCCATATAAGGCGCATGTGGATAAATCATGGCAGGCATTGTTTTTGGGAGACAAACTTTTCCCATGGTCTCTTCACTGTCAATGGATTAAAATACACGGTCTTCCCTCGATTCGACTCCACCAAATAGGGGCTTCCTGGGGCTTGTAATTGACTCAGCCAGACTCATTTTCAGGTGCTAAAAAATATGTCAGCGTCGATTCATTTCGATAGCGATCAGTAGAAAGCAAGCCTGGAAAATGCTAAGAGTTGTTCTCTGCCTGTGGAAAATCGCAGTGGGTTTAAGATCGTGGTTTCAGAGGTGTGGAAAAATTTTCCGGATGGTTAAAACATCACTGCTGGTTAATACCAACAGGCTCAGTGGAGAGGAGAGCGGAGACATGCGTTGGATGACGGGAATGAAGCCAGTGCTGTTGGTTCTGAAGATTTATGACGGCTTCTTGCTGATGACACACCCTTTCATTTTCCCCTCTTCTTTTATGTGGGTCCTAATGCACAATTCATCAGAAACAGAGGAGGAAGCATTAACAGCTGCAGGGCTCGTTTATATACGGTGTCTGGAATACATTTCCTTACACTGCCCACTTGTGTGAGGTTCTGAGACTGATCATTAGAATAACTGATAATTAGCAGCACCAATATCTTCCTTTTTTTCTTCCTTAATTTTTTTAATTAATTGTTTTAAAGTTGGTTCGTAAGAAAGATTCTTAAAGATGCTTACTCCACATCAAATTAATGATCTTTGTGGTCTCAAGCTTTTTTGAATCTTAGGTAGATAGAGAGAGAGAGAGAGAGAGAGAGAGAGAGAGAGAGAGAGAGATAGATAGATAGATAGATAGATAGATAGATAGATACTTAATTAATCCCAGAGGGAAATTCTGGAATCTTTGTGAAGTACGGTTAGTGAATGGGGCCCGTTAAACCCCAGATCTACTTAAGTCTAATTGACTTTACAGCACTTAAATGACGAACATGCTCAGCGCTTTGTGTATCACAAAAAGGACAAAAATCCTATTTTTTTTTTTTATTTGTTTGTTTATTGTTTGTTCATTCTTTTGTTATTGATTGCCAGCAACTATTGTTTTCTTCTACTTTCCCCACAGCAGATGTTCTAAGTGATTGTGAGAGGTGTGCTTGTGACTGGATGTACGGTTTCTGCATAGCAACCATTCGAAATTAGAATTCACGCCCATATCAATGAATAGTAACTACCTGGAATTCCACAGTAGCTGCCTACCAATACATTAGCAATCACCTGGAACAACATAGCAGCTCCTAATTATGAACCACTGCAACCACCTCCATTACCAGCGCAGCCACATAGCCAGCACCAGGAGAAACATATGAACCCCTCAGTAATATCCCAGCAAGGGTAAACATCTAAATACCTCAGGAACCAAACAGTAGCACTCTATCAGCCGCCTTCGCTCACACAACTGCCTAGCCCCAGCCTAGCAACCACCTGAAATACCATAACCATCTCGGGAATAGTGGGCGACAGCTAAATCTGCATACTCTGCGTTTTCTTCAGGTAATGAAGTGCTCTGATTTGTTTATCACAAATCCATCATCCATCTGTTAGCCTTTCCTCGATTCCTTCAAATATTTAACAACATCTAACACATCTGGAATTCTCCTCTCATGACTGTGTAAAAAACAACATTTGATTGTATTGTGCTTGATAATCTGTTTCACTCCGTCTGGTTAAAAATCCTGTGAAGTGCAGGTAGAATAATTTAGTCGCTGTAGTTTTTACAGACGTACAGGATGTCATTTTTAAATTCATGGAACAGACATGTCCGGAATAGGGACATACTTTCTCCTGATCCGGATGTGCACTATAACTCTATTTGGGTGTACAACTCTTAAAACTGATGGAGAAATGGCTGCAGCTTGTATTGTCCCTCCAACCTCGGCTTTGCTTTCTTGGCTATAGAGCAGAAATGCTGCATATAACAAATAACCCGTTTCTCTTGTTGGCATAATTCCAACTCATAGGAAAATGTCTGAAAAAACTACCAGGAATGCCGTTAAACTACCGGTAACACTAGGGAGAATTACACTCATCAACAAAACAACAGTGGCACCCCTAGATGGAAGTGTAAGATTCCAGTGCTGTTGGGAAGGAAGATAAAGGTTACCAGGAACAATAACTGATGAGTTGTGGAGTTGTAGAGGTTCCTAATGGTGTCCTGTGATAATCCATCCCATGCAGCTGAAATATTCTCCCACAGCTCCTAGAGATTTTGCGGTAGGGGTGGAGGTGGGGTTTGTGTGTCTCTACACACATATTTGTTGAATCGTCTCCACCAACAAAATAAAAAATGCGGGACTCGTTCTTGAAGACGACCTCCTGCCATTCTGAGTCTCTGTATGACAGTCTGGCATGACACCATTACGGCCCTTTACGCAGACCTTGACGTGGGGTTAAGAGTAGCGGTCATAATAGTCTGTACATGTAGTCCTGCGTGGCACAGCCGTCTGCCAATAGCGCAGGCACTAACAGGAAGACTCACGTAGGGCATCAGTGCCCACTGAATGCACTGGGTCTGTTGGGTCAGTCAGGTACGGAGATAAGGCTCATACTGGAATACTTCACATCTGCGGCTGCCTGTGAAACTCAGGCGCATGTCTTACCTTGTCAAACCTACCCACCAAGTTTCATTCTTGTCATTTGATTCCGTCCGGGTGCAGCTATTCTTTTGATGGTGAGTGTAATAGTCAGGAAACGAATAAGACGTGGGATTGTTGTCTGAAAAAAATCTTCATTTTAAATCGTACCTGTCACATACCGCCCTCTCTGGTGCCTTCATGTTATTACACAGCGTTTCCTGCTCCACCCTGGCTCCACCCACTCTCATACCTGCATCTGATCTAGAACTCATTAGGACTACCTTAGGTACTCCATTGTTTGCCCTGCCTGTTTGCGAAGCCTCTGTTTTCACATCTGAGTTCTGAGCGTGTTTCCCTGCTGTACTTGTTTCCCGTGTCTTGTAGTGTTTGTGTTTATTTCTATGTTTATGACCCTTGTTTTGGTTTCTGGCTGTAGTCTGTTTGGATATGTCTCTGTCGATGCCTTCCCGTGTTTTGACCCCTGCCTCCCGGACAAACACAAATAAAACCACTTTGCGTTTGCAACCTGCCTCAACCTCCACGATACAGTACCTTTTTACGTCACACGAACACAGCAAAGGTCCTCTAATTTTTCAGTACTGTACACAGTGTATGCTGTACTGCACCTGTTCTGTATCATACATCAAAAACAAATACTGCTACTCTACAAAGAACCCTTCAGTCTTGTGCCTCAAATGTACTTTGTATCTCTAGTAGTTGCAAACTCACCGCAACTACCCTCCCACCCATACAGGACATCTACGATGAGAGACGTCTGAGGAGAGCAGTCAACATATCCTCAGACCCCCCACACCCCAGCCATACCCTGTTCCAACCTCTGCCCTCCGGAAAGAGGTACAAGAACATCCAGGCCAGAACCACCAGGTTCAGGAACAGCTTTTACCCTAGAACTGGTCACACCGGCAGCGACTACCAGAACACGACTACACCACTAAAGACTGCTACTGATTTCTAGCCTGGATCCCCCAGCACACATTGGGCTCACCTACCTCACAGGACTGTCTGCACCGCACTTTAACTTAAACCTGTATACCTGAACATCCAGCTGTGTACGTACTTATCTACTGTATATTTATTTATCTACTGAACATCTGTACCAAGCAATTTAGCTGATACCTGAACGATAAGCTTCTATTCTTCCACCTGCACTGTACACTTTATATATCTATACTGTTTTCAACCACATACTTAACCGATACCATGTCCTGAACACATACTGTCCTGTTTACACACATTGTTTTTGTCTATTTGTATATATATATATATACAGGGGTTGGACAATGAAACTGAAACACCTGTCATTTTAGTGTGGGAGGTCTCATGGCTAAATTGGACCAGCCTGGTGGCCAATCTTCATTAATTGCACATTGCACCAGTAAGAGCAGAGTGTGAAGGTTCAGTTAGCAGGTAAGAGCACAGTTCTGCTCAAAATACTGCAATGCACACAGCATTATGGGTGACATACCAGAGTTCAAAAGAGGACTAATTGTTGGTGCACGTCTTGCTGGCGCATCTGTGACCAAAACAGCAAGTCTTTGTGATGTATCAAGAGCCACGGTATCCAGGGTAATGTCAGCATACCACCAAGAAGGACGAACCTCCACCAGCATTACGTAGTGACCTGGCCACTATCCTGCAAGAAGAATGGCTTAAACTCCCTCTGACCACTGTGCAGGACGCAGTATATGTCATTCCCAAGACCAACTGACGCTGTATTGGCCGCAGAAGGAGGCCCTACACCATACTAATAAATGATTGTGGTCTAAAACCAGGTGTTTCAGTTTCATTGTCCAACCCCTGTATATATATATATGTATATATATATTCTTGTAACTGCACTGGAGAAGGAGCCTGACCCTGTTTCGTTATACTGTACAACCCTGTATTGGTATAATAACAATAAAGTTGAACTGAATTGAATTGAAGAGTGTATTGTGTCATAGCTGACATCATTTAACCGGATCACTGTATGTATACAGACGGACCTCTCCGGAGAGTTTATTAGGCACACTGAGCTGTAAATCCCACAGTGTGTGGGTGGATTCGGGACATATCGAAATGTTACGTGCTGTATATCGTGGTTCTATATTTGGTGCAGAGCTGAGCTGTTTATTTTAGCACAAGGTCAAAAGGCCATCCTTTAATAAGTTCCGCACAGCAGATATGGATTCGGCTAGAGACCAAAGCAGTCAGTTTCAGACCACTGGTCATCTGCTGTCTGCAAACTATGTGCTACTCGGTGACAGAGAGATGCAGGCTGACGTGATGGTTTACTTTGAGAGTACACGCACTGCTGCCCCAGTTCACATACAAATGTTTGTTGTAATTAAACTGCAGTTTTATTTCCACATGGCTCTTTCTTCCCACATAAGATCTGTCCATCTAATTAATAATAATATTTATTTTAGGCTCATGTTTGGCCGAACCCTAGACCTTTGTTCGGAGTTCCACACAAACTTAAACATCCTTGAACCGCAACAGATTGTACATGCCTTCTTCTAGAATGTCAGTGAAAACAACATGAGTCAGTTTACCAGACACAGAAACAGGCTGCTCGTGGTCAGAACATCAAAAAAAAAAAAAGTAATAACAATAATAACGTAGCGCTGCCGAGCAGGAAGGGTTGGATTCCTGACTGGGGTGTTCAGGGGGTGTTTGCATGTTCTCCATGTGTCTGTGTTGGTCTCCTCTGGGTGCTCAGGTTTCCTCTTACAGTCCAAAGACATGCAGTCAGATTACCTGGAGATGTTACATTGCCCCACTAGTGTGTGTGTGTGTGTGTGTGTGCATGATGGTGTCTGTCCAGGGTGTTTACTGTTGACCACCCAGTGAACACTGGGGTAGTCTTCATCCCACATAGAAGGATAAACAGCTTAGCAGATTATATAATAATAATAATAATAAATATTTCACACTGAACAGGGTTAGAACACACATGGAGACAACACACCGAGCAGGAACAGCAGGGAGTATAAATGAACAAGGACTAACGAGGAACACCTGGGAAGGGGCGGGGCTACAAACGAAGGACAGGTGAGGGGACTGACATTTCACTCATTACTGTATATATGTATAGTAAATTATATTCTATTTTATACCCCCTTATCTCACATTCTGTGTACACCTACATTCTATATATTTATTTATATACCACCACATGTACAATAATCTCAAATTGTTAGTCATTCTGTTTTGTACTTTATGTAAATAATAATGTATTTTGCACTTCTGGTTGGATGCTAACTGCATTTCATTGGCTTTGTACCTGTACTCTGCACAATGACAATAAAGTTGAATCTAATCTAATCTAAAAATAATAATAATAATAATTAAACTCTCTTTCTGTAAAACTAGGCTCAGTGCTGTCACCCAGGGCTGGATTATCATTGCTACTGTTTGTTTTTGAGTGTGTAATTTTTGAAGGATGGGGAAAGAATTCCGAAAGGATATTCACTGTTTTCTCCTGCTGGATTTAGGACGGTAAAGGAATGCACATCTGCTCATCTTTCATCATGGTAAATCTAGCTAAACAAGCCACAGGTACTTTGATAAATATGTCCTATTATATGGAACAACAAATTCCTTGAATACTGCCCCAAAACCGCAGGGACTAAAGAAGTACCTACTGCCAAGCTTAAGGAAGGTTTTGCTCTTTTTCCAGTTTCCTGCTGCAGCTGAGATGTTTCTGAAAGGGACACGATATTTTCCTTTTGTTAATCTGTAATAATGCAGTTTTAGAACGATATGACTTTATTATTAGACCTTTCGTAGTGTTTAAAAACCAGCTGGGGAGAGAAGCAGTGTTTGCCACTGGACAGAGGATGGTATGATGTGGGTCTGTTTGCTGCCAGGGTGTGTTGTGGTCACTGCTGCTCAGACTGGAGACTTTAATTAGACTGCTTTAACAGTGTTTGGATATTTCAGTTAACTCTTTGCACTTGTATACCATTTAAAGATGTGGACTGTGCACAAGGATAAGAGAAAAGGGCTGCCCATGTCGGAGGAGTTTACCCCACTCTTACAAATGACTAGCAGTCAGAGCCATGCTGTAGCAAACCACTTATAGAAGAAGAATGTGTTCACTCTGAAAAGTGACAAGTTCAAAACGACCCAATCTGAGAAGCTTTCAAACACACAGCTGAGTCACTATTTTTAGAGTGTGTGCTAGCATTAATCATGTCCAGTAAAATGCCTTGACCTTTAACCCCAGCATAAAGGGTTAAACATGAATTACTATTATCATAAAGCTTCCTTAACAATTTCTGTAAAAGTATTATTTTAATAAATGATGCATATTTAGGCCAATGCAAACCATTTCATAGTTTATATAATGATTATTAAATAAATTACCTGCTTATTTAAGTTCTGTCAGAACAGACTGTACATCTCCACTTTGTCATGTGGGGACAAGACGGAGGCAGGATGTAAGCGCACGTCTTTAATAGAGAACAAATAAGATCAAACAAAACCAAAGAATCCAAAAACACTAGGAAACTGAGAAACACTGCACAGGGTTACACCAGACATGGAGACAATACACCGAGCAGGAACAGCGGGAACAGCAGGGAGTATAAAGGAACAAGGACTAACGAGGAACACCTGGGAAGGGGCGGGGCTACAAACGAAGGACAGGTGAGGGGACTGACAAATGGGTGGAGACAGGAGGAGCAGTAACCAAAATAAACAGAAGCACATTGAACCAGACAACAAAGGGCACATGGAAGAGACGAGAAACAGGTAACCAGGGAAAACAGAGGCAACCGGGGCAACAAGAGGCAAGACAAGGCAGGGCATGAGACACTTCAGTGTTTGTCAGGTCTTGACGTCATTTGAAAATGCTCAGGTTGTGTGTAAATTCCAGGAAGAATGGACCGCAGGAAGTGTAATGTCTGGTTACATTGACATTCAGAATACTTCCACACCTACCTTGCATCTACACATCATTATTTGACGTGGTGGTGGTGTGTTAGTGTGTGTGGTGCTGGTGTGAGTGGATCAGACACAGCAGTGCTGCTGGAGTGGACACTGTGTCCACTCACCGTCCACTCTATTAGACACTCCTACATTGCTGGTCCACCTTGTAGATGTACAGTCAGAGACAGTAGCTCATCCCGGTGCATAGCGAGCTCCGTAATGTGTTTGATCGAGATTGTCTGAGCAGCTTTTAAAGATCCAGGGTTGTCTTATATGAGTGAATTTCAGTCGAAAGTGATTCTGAAAAACAGCATCAAGGCGTCCCCAGACAACCGGCATCAAACTGACAGGGCGCTGCGAAATCTCAGGGACTTTCAACTGAATTATTTTATTTTGTGGCTTTAAGTGCACCTCTGAGACCCGGAGTATTATAACTGCAGACAAATACCTGGCTCTGCTGGACATGTTATACGTCAAGCAAGTATTCTTCTGAGGCTAGTCTAATCCACACAGGCCATTCATTTCAGACCCTGCTTACATATAGAGGAAAAAAACAGAGAAAAGAAAATAAGCTTCGTAAAGCGTGTCGGATTAGTAGTAGTAGAAACCAGGAATGTTCTTCTCCGCACTTCTTTGCAAGCTGAGCTCTAAATCCTAGAACTAAACTTGGTAAGTTCAGTTTTTCATTCATGCTAACGTACAGAGTCTCGGAAAGCTCCTTACTACTCCAGATGTTTGCCATTTGCCACTCAAATCAGGCAAAATCAAGTTTAAATATTATTTAGTTTTGAAGTTTTTGCTTTCATCTTTTTAATGGAGCGTTTTCCAGTAGAATAATGCCCCCACTACTGAATCATGTGACAGGCTTGCTGAAATCATGAGTCTGAGATGTGCTTGAGGTCTGAGTGTATCTGAATTCTGATTCATAGAGTCATGGAGATTATTAATCAGGTTCCGGGGTACTAGGAGACTTCTTCTCAGTTTTCAGTTTAATGACACGACCAGCTCAGATCAAATCAGCAGTTGCTATGACATTCCAGATGGTTTCTAGGGTGTTGCTAAGTGGTTACTATAGTATCCCAAGTGCTAGGCAGTTGCTATGGCACCAAAGGTGGTTGCTATGATGTATTTCAGCAGTTCCTATGGTATCCCGGATGGCTGCTCGGGTGTTGCTAAGCAGTCACCATGGAATTCCAGATGGATGGTAGGGTGTTGCTAGGCAGTTGCCATCTTATCTGATGTGGTAGATATGGTGTTGCTAGGTGGTTTCAAGGGTATCCCAGCTGGTTGCTAGTGTGCTGCTAGGCAGCTGCCATGGTATCCGAGGTGGTTGCTATGGCATTGCTAGGCACGTGAAATGGTGTTCAAGTGTTTACAGAGTGGTTGTAATGCATGCCGGAGTGATTGCGCAGCTTAAGCACTTTACAGATTGGTTGCATAATGGTAGCTGGTCTTCCAGGTGGTTGTTAAAGTTTTGCTATGTGGCTGCCATCATATACCAGGTTGTTCCTAAGATACTGCTAGGCACTTGCTATGGTATCTCAACTGCTTGCTTAGGTGTTGCTAGGTGTAGCTTAAATTATATATGTATAAGAAGAACAAGTGATGAAAATACCCACACAGAGAACAGTAGAGTCAAGCTTAATTGGAAAAAAAATCTGAATTTATCAAAAAAAAAACTGAAGACTGTAACACTGAGCTGTTTGTAAAAACGCCATTCCTGGGCAGACAGAACATTCCGAAATTGGAACAGTGCTGTTCATTTGTCAAAAACTGCAAATAAAACTGAAAAAAAAATGGAAGAAAAAGAATATATAATTGGATAACAGTAATGTGGCACATTCCACAGTCCCTAATAAAATAAATCCGATATCAATAGTTTTGCTTGAGGCTTTGCAATCCGCAACCAGAATAACAAGTTACAATAGTCAGACTGATTTGCTCAACCAGTATGGATGAACATGCTTTCTAGCATCCTGCTATTGGCTCGTGTTAGTGTGGGGGATGATTAGGAACGGGCTAAAAGCAAAGTAAGACTTTCACTTCATTACTACATATACAAAACCAGCCCCGTGAGCAGAACGTAGCTTCTCTCCATTCCTTTAAAACGGAATTGTCTCCAGTTCAGCCATGTCATTTTAGCAGCTTGCGATTGATGCTGGGAACACAAGGCAATTATTATGTAAATCTCCAGAGTGACATATTCTTGTTTGTTCCTGTTTTCATTAATGCTCTGAATGCCTCTGAAAGTCTCCTACATTGAAGATAACACTAAATAAATAGAGTTGTGAGTTGAAGCCTAGCTGCGAGATCAAGGCAACACAGACAGCCTTTCATTCCCAGAACATTTTCACAGAACTCAAAGTGGTAATGGATTTTCAACTGTTTCAATCTGACTTTAATACATGTCAGTTTGATGGTTTGGCCATTCTGTTTATTTCTAATGGTCTACAGGGAACGTTATTTACGCATTTTATTTATTTATTGTTTTTTGCAATATGTTAAACACAACAAATAAAGAATTACCATGTTTATGTGCGTTCCTTTTCATTTCTGCCAATGATTTAGTCATTCTCAATTCCACTCGTCTCCTCCATTCATACAATGCTACGTCGCAGGAGGTGAGGGCTAGCTTGTGCTTCCTCCAAGGCATATACAACCAGCTCATTTTCCAGAACTGCTCACACTAACCAGCACACATGAATGAGAATGCCAGCTGCTAAACCATTACCCATTTTGGCCGTGTTTGGTTAAGGGATGGGGAGAGAGAAGTGGGGAGAGAGATCTTACCCATCCAGAGAGAGCAAGGCCAGGTATGCTTTTTGGGTTCTCGTGATGATGGATGCTCTTATTGATAGGGCCAATAGTAACACAGCTTGTAATTCAAACGAGGATATTTCCAGAGGTGGCAGGTGCTTTGTTTCTGTACTTAGGTATTTTTTTAGGTATCTGGTCTTTCAGAGTTTCTGTCAACTAATAAAAAAGAATCTGTCCTTTTTACTCACTGCATTCTCTAAACAGTCAATGTTTGGTTACTTTAGTTTGAAAGTGTGGCGTGGGGTAAACGCAGAACCAATCGCGTCCCCTAAATTTTAATTGCCAAATAAAAGAAGATTCCGTATTTTACCGTACAACTCAGTGAGCAGAAGCAGTAGGCGAGAATGTGTAGTGTGTCCGAATCCGCAGTAGTCATAAAGCAGTAGGCGAAAGTTCCCCGTACTGCTTCCGGTGAGATGTTCAAGTATGCGAGCACAGCACACTGTGCTATCCCATGATTCCAATGGAGCTGTGAAGGCGTTCTGAACTGAGGAAGACAAGATGGTGAAAAGCAACACCGAGTAAGGTTATGAACCGCTCTGCGGCGAATATAAAGCCCATGTTACATGTTTATATGAATGAATGGTGGGACTTCTACAGTGGTGGTGTGACGTCTTACGTCAAATGACGTTGGCAAGATGGCGTACGTATTATTTCCGAGGTTGCATGGATACTACGTATTCGCGTACTGAAAGAGCCTACCGCTTCACCGGTCGAGCAGTGCGCACAGTCATTGTTTTGTTACCCCTAAATTTTAATAGCCATATAAAGGACGATTCCGTATTTTACAGGACGGGTGGCAACTCTAGAGCAGGGTGAACCTGTGATTAGCTACTTTCATGGCTTTCAGGCTCTCAGCAGTGAAGATGTGGGGGAAATGAACAGCTGCTGAACTGGTTTATACTGATGATGCATCTGAAGGAAACCTGTACTGGGGCTTACTCAGTGCCAGAGTGGGAGATCAGGAGAGACTTCCTGGTGAGCCTAGTTTACTGCAGAACCTAGTCGGGCTTTGCGAAGGTGCTAGCGCCAAGATCTGGCATTGTGCATCGTGTTATTACAGGACTCCAGGTAAGACATGCCAACTTCTGTATTTAACTGCTAAAATTAAAATCAACTTTATTTTTGGTTTAAATGGTTTTTGGTTTTAATTTAAGTAGAGATTCCAACAAAGTTAATTTCAAATTCTGGATGATGCGTAAAGTTCTAATAGAAATGAACATATCGTCACTGTCCAATGAAAAACATGTATCTCCATTTTTTTTTTTTTTTTACTTTTATGTCCCATTTGATCAACTGAGCTGCTGTGTACACTGTGTGGACATTTCCTGAAGAATGGACCAACAGAACTGGCTCAAAACTGCTTGGAAAGACCTCTGGTTCCATTGACTTCCATTCAAATTAAATGAGGTTTTCGGCCTCTCCTGTAAAGTTGCCATTTTGGAGCGACAATATGCTCAGTTTCATAGATGTTTAGCTTTAATGAATAAAATGAAAATTAGAAATATATTTTTTTAAGAAATACTTTTACTCTTCTACTTGGAGTACATTTTTGAGTATGTATTTTTATACTTCTATTGAGTACATCATTGAAGTCATACTTTGACTTTTATCTAAGCATTGTTTTGCTTTATTACTCTCATTGGGTAAGGGACTTTTCCCCCTCTGGATTTTTTCCCACACAACTCTCTTCCTTGATTCTCTGTCATGACGGTGAATATGCCATTACGTTTACTGAGAGAGTTGCTCCGAGACTCAGTAGCACATGTCGCGTATACTAGACAAACACTATTTAGACACAATAACTCCGCAAGTGATGAGTCAGTCATGCCCTGCAACCAGGCACGTTCAGGGTCACCGGAGGGTCTCAGGTGTGATTTGAGTGCAGGAACAGAAAACAAGAACAGATGATTAGGAGTTAATGTGCTGAGGATGTGATAGAGCTCATAGTTCCCTCTTTAACCAAAACCTACCAAGTGTGAAGGTCTGACTACCTCACACTCTCCTCGTCTCCCATTACCACACAGCAGGACCACTCATTCTGTACCATCATAGGCATACATCAGGAAATCAATATTAGCTTCAGGGCAGGAAAACAAGATTGTGTTGGCTTTGTGCCCCGGCTGTTTCATCCCGCGCCATACCCGGCTCGCAGGGGATGCGGTAAATAATGATCAGGAGTTCAGGAGTTCAGGAGCTGAAATTAGCTTTATCCATCGCCTCGGTGTTGGGGTAGACTACTGTACATTAGAACTCCTTATATTTAGGAAAATAGAGATTTGGATTGAACTGAGCAAAAAATCTTTTAGTTGTAATGTGGTAGAATAACTAATGGCTTCCTCTGTCGTCTCTCTCTTGTGTGAAATAGTGTGAGTCTGTGTTTAGCTGTTAGTGAGCAATGAGGGCTGAAAGGGGAGGGGGTGCTGTGAAAACAACTGCCTCCTCCCAAAAAGACGCCCGTACTGATGACATAACAATAACAAGAAGCATTTAAACATGTTTCTAAAAGTTGACCTCCGTGCTCACCAGAGACTAAAATACAGTTTGATTCTCAATTTGTAAATTCCACACATTTCCACTGAGATAATATACATCTTCCACCTTATTAAAGAAAATGCACAGTTTAACCAAGAGAGCTCTTCAGAACCAGGCTGAAATCGGAGTGCACTAGAGTATGTTACAGAGCATCAAGCGGTGTTGTTGGGAGCAAACCATAAAAGAAGCTTTGAAGCAGGAAGGATGCACTGGTTAGAAACTTTACTTATGGCTGGCCCACATTTGAGTCACCAGCATCTGGCTCTGATCTTGTACTCTATGGCTGCGTCCGAAACCACCTACTACCGGACTACTCAGGGGGCAGAAGCAGTAGGCGAGAGTGTGTAGTGTGGCCGAATCTGCAGTAGTCATAAAGCAGTAGGCGAAAGTTCCCCAGACTGCTTCCGGTGAAATTTTCAAGCATGCGGGCACCGCACACTGTGCTGTCCCATGATTCCACTGGAGCTGTGGATGTGTTTTGAGCTGAGGAAGACAAAATGGTAGAAAGTGGGATGAGCAAGTAACATTATGAATGGCTTTGCGACGAATATAAAGCCCATGTTACATGCTTATATGAATAAATGGCAGGACTCCTACAGTGGTGGCGTGACGTTGTACGTCAAATGACGTTGGCAAGATGAATGAATGAATGAATGAACGAACGAATTAATACTTTGTCATTGCACATTGTACTTGTACACTTGCACAACGAAATTGGAATACAACCCCTCATCCCATTTCAGCAAGCAGCAATAAAATAAAATTACTATATACAAATATAAATATGAGAATATAAAATGATATTTTTTACACATAAAGATGGCTTCCACCAGTTTTCCTTATGTCTGTGACTGTGGTCAGTCATCACAGTCCCCACACTACATGACCTGCCCTGAATAAAACACCACCCACTTTCAAACGAATAAGAGTACTGACCAACAGTTCAAATTCTCGAAACCTCGTGGGAGTAGCTCACGAACTGCTACACTGCAGGATTTCTTCTTTCTTACAGAGACATGGGGCAACAGCGACAACAGTAAAGATCAGATTATTAATAAAGCCACATAATAGATCATCCTGATTGGGTGACTGTGTGA
>JAMWET010006547.1:120000-181816 GCA_024036415.1 Prochilodus magdalenae
TTCAGGTGCATGTCTTGGGGTGGGGTCAGCAGCCCCTGCAGTGGAACAGCAACCATCACTGGACAATAGAGACTAAGTCAGCACTGCCTGTGCCAGCGTGACCTTCCGTCTTCTCTCATTCCGCTCTGTTTCAGTCACTTTCAGTAGAAGTGTAAAAAGCCCTCTCTGCTGAGCTGTAATCATTCTGGATGAACAAGGCGGACCATGTTCTTTGCCTGCTTCTTCCATTGCTTTAACTGCCATTATATATAAACTGCATGATGGAGAATCTGAAGGATATGATTCATTTAATAGCCTTTCAAAATCCTTCCATGCAGCACCCAGCACTATTACAAGTTCTGTGACTTTTTGTGGTGCTACGGATAACGCTTTAGCGCTGTGCCAAACAATTCCAATTTAATTGGTACAATTTTCCTCTTACCTCATATCTTACCTCAGCGCATATTTAGCTTGTATAGCGCTGAAGGCTAACCTTGCTAACAAACACCAGAGGTCAACAGCCATCCAAATACATCCACAAACCTCAACTAGGCTTCATTAAGGGTCCACAGACTTGTCAACAACAGTATGGCTTACTGTGAACTATGAAGATGCAGTGTGTAGTCAGGCTCAGCTGGCACTCTTGTGTGTCCAGACAGTACCAACCTCTCTGCATGGGTTGTAAGCATATGCATCAATAACGAGGTAGCAAAAGCCAGCACCTCCATCACTCTGGATTTGACATACTTCTTGTTTGCCATGTTGCCAGTCAAACAACGACACTTTAAATTTAATGTGACTTTCATTTGATTTGGAAAGAACCACTGCAAAAATCTGATCTCTCTTGTTTTTGTGTTGTCCAGACTTCCAGAAACTGGATTTGGGGTTTACAGTCTGAACACATCCTTACATGACTGTACGACAGGTGCTGGACATAAAGTAAGCATTTGGAAGCAACAGATAAAATTCATCTTTGTTGTTTCGCTGTATAAACAATTACAGTCTTGAATTGTCAAAGTGAAACATAAAATAACAGAAAACATGCATCTAGCCTAGCAGTGTGGCATCCATATGCCATATGCATATCATTGCTGTCCAAAGAAAAACAGGTATCTCCAAAATGGCAACTTTCCAGGAGAGGTCAAAAACCTCATTTCGTTTGAATGGAAGTCAGTGGAACCAGACGTCTTTCCAAGCAGCTCTGGGGCATTTCTGTTGGTCCATTCTTCATTAAATTACCACACAGTGTAAACTGCAGCTTAAATGGTCAAATGAGGCATACAAGTAAAAATCAACAAAAATGGAGATACATGTTTTTCTTTGGACAGCAACGATATACAACATACATGCATGCGGAGAGGAGTCGGATCTTATGAATGAGGCGGAATTTGGCACAGCAATTGTTGTCTAAAACCGTTGGCCACTGCATTTGGCAGTGACGTTTTTATTGTGTCCTACTCCAGAGTTTAGGCATCCTCTGGGGGGGCAGTAGTCCGCGGTCGGCTGGTAAAGGCAATTTAAGACAAAGTATTTATGTAAGTTTAAAAAATAATTATTTAGTATCAGTAAAACTGGGGAGAAATAAAAACCTATCCCAGAAAAGACTCAAGGCAAATGAACCCTCATCCGTTTGAGACAACGCAGCCATGGGTGCCTGATTTGGAACATTAGCTAACCAAAGATAAAGAGAGTTTCTTAAACGAAGAAAGAATGTTGACCCACTTCCTCAGAAAAGGCAAAGTAGAACCCTGACTATGTCCAACAGGGAATTCTGCAGGGGCAGGTGATAATGCTTACCCAAAAAGCCAGTGCTAAAACATTAACGTCATAGTCCGAGTGTGTTCTCCTCGCTAGACATGGTGCAGTAAAGCTTAGACAGTAGCTAAAGAACTGGTGCTGCCAGCCCCCCTAGAGAAACTACTGAAGGTACCGCTCTCGAACGATGGAGGGATTACTGATGGATGGTTGTCATGGCGACCGACATACAGCGCAAACTTTTAGACTGAATTAAGTCCACGTTTCACTCCACAACTAGACGAGTCAATGGATGTTTACATTTGGGATATAAAAGCCAAAACAGTTTTAAATAATAAGGTGAGCTTTGTTTTCTCTCCGTCACGCTTTCTAGTTACTAGCCTGGACCATGAGGTTGAAAGGGTTGAGACCCCCTGTCCTAAACTACACTCCAGGACTGTAATGGGGACCTGAATGTGTTGTGAGGGGCGTTTGGGGGGCTTCTGCAGAAGAGATTCAGTGACTGCTGACTTCTAGTTTTTTATTTCTTAACAGTGGCCACAGAACTCTAAGTGTTTATCCAACACAACTTGGACATCAGACCTGTCTTGGCTGATTGATCTGAGGTGAGTAGAGGAGAGCTAGATCAGTCCTTTAACGGAAGCGACACGGGTCATTGCAGCTGGTAGTTTTGACACCACCGATCAGATTTCAGAGCTAATGTTATTAGTGGTCGACCAGGCATCATCCTTTTAAGACGTCTCTGTCGAACACAGCATGTGGTACCATAACACACGAATTTAGAACGACTCGAAGCAGAGCAGTACTACGGAGCATGACAGCAGGGGCTGTTTATTCAGAGACATTTGGTCTGTGAACCCAGTCTGATAAGTGTCAGGAATCAGAGGCTGGTGGATGCCAAGCCATGCGAGCAGCAGGAACTGCAAACTGGGTAAGAAGCTCCTCAAATATAAGTCCATAATAGGCAAACTCATAGCCAAAGCAGGAAGTATGCTGTAACATAAGAGATGTCCATTCAGATTCAGTGTTCTTACCCAGGAGTACCGCAAAGGTTTCAGCACACTGTGCTTTTCCATGTTGGTCAGGAGGGAGATTAAGGATATCCTTGTGGAGCCCTCATCATGGACAACAGATGGCACCACTGGGATTTGAAACGAAATGCTTGTAGCAAGGTCCAGTTCTGCATTGCTAAGCAATGTTTACAGAATGCTTCCCAAGGCCATTAACTATAGTTTTCGATCACATGGTTGGTGTTGTAAACGATCAAACCATTTAAGTTCCAGTTAGCCGTTACTAAATAAGGTAACAAACAGGTTGGTGTTTAATTGTACACGTTTGAGAGTACACGTTACATAAAGAAACTTTGCTATTTGAATATGAACTTGAGCTTTGGTTTACTTTGGGTAAGGTGCACACAGGGGATTGAGTCAGAGTGGGCATGACTTTGGCTATGGGAGAGACCACTCTCTGTTTATCTTAGCAATATTTATAACAGTCCTGAGGATATCTAATGATGAGAAATACATGTGCAGATCAGATTGGTATCTACAGGCTGGTTTAAAAGGAGATTTGCTTCATACACATAAAAACACAGAGCAGTTTTACAGAAGATATGAATACTCTCCTGCAGGAAACTGACGCTCTAGAAAAAGAGAGTGAGAAATCTCTGTGAGAACACATGGAGAGCCATCTCTGCCCATCATCTGCTCCACTCACAGAGAGATGGGAGACTGGGAAGACCTAATCCTGGATGCATACATGAAAATACATTGACACGAAAAAGAAACAACCCGACATTAAATTAATATTGAAGATATGCCTATAAATTCATTACACCAACTGGCTTTTATAAAATCACATGGGGTGCTTTAATTTGTATTGTCACTGGTTAACTAGAGAGGAACCACACAGTTAAAAATAAGGGTGTGTAAGGGGTTCTTTGGACCGGTGCCATAAAATAACCACTTCTGGTTCCAACTATTTATATTTTCTGTAATTTTTGTATATGTAGATCTTATTTGTATGTTTCCTGACACCTCTGTTCTTTCCTCTGTGCTGCTGTGGCATTGTAAATTTCCCCACTGTGGGATCAATAAAGGATTATCTTATCTTATCTTAAATTATCTTATAAGAATCTTTCCACGGATGGAAACCGTGGTTCCTATAGGATCAATATAAGGGTTGTATTTAGGGGCGGTGAAGAACATTAGGCAACCCTCGTTTCGCTGGACTCACTAAGTCAACCACATGCCATCATGGCAAAAGAGCAGAACCGTGTTCATATATGAAGCTATCTTGTGGATTCATTTGATCATTAATTTCTTAATTGTAACTTGACATAGTGTCAGGTGACTATTTGCCCACCTGAGAGATTGAAGACTCGTAGTCAGGCACCGTGTTATTGGACTCATTTGAGATTTTGGTCAAATTCATGCCATGCTTTAATAACTGTGTTCTCACTACTTTTACGATATTCATATTTTAGCCCTACCTTGGGCGTATGGTACATTCTCTATACTGTATATATATTCTGTATGGTGATTCTGTCTCATGGGTGTTAGGGACTCTTTGGTCAGACTGTAAGTCGGTCAGTGACTCAGCTACTCTCACAGGCTGATCCGCTGAACTACCCAGCGATAGTAAACATTACTGAGACACTGGGAGGCAAATGCTGAGCCCACACTTCACATGAGCTAGCAATTAGGGTATTGACCTGAAATCAACAAACAGGCAGTGAAGTGGGTGGTGGTTGTTTGCCAAGAGCGTCTGCCATCATTCTGTTTACTGTCCCTTTCACTGCCTGCTTAAATGATCTAGCATGGAGCAGGGACCTGAACATGAAGAGACTACATGACACCATCAAGGTCGTGCTACTTCTTCATCCTCTCATGTGGGATACATGGCAGGCTATTCGCTACAGTGTCTCACTAGCACCTCTAGTGGTACAAAGTGGTATTACAAGACAGCCCGGTAGATATCTCAGCAACATGAAAACACGTAGACATCTTTGACATACTGTAAAATCTGCAAATTCCTTATATTTTGCTATATATGTATTATAGAATATATATTATATATGTCAATTTATGTATGTCTCTGTATGTCTCCGCCTTTCTTTCTTTCTATGTATTTATTTACTGTATTCTTGTCGAACGTGTATTCATAGTTAACCTCTACGCTCCTGCCTCTTCCTGTGTTTAAGGAGGATTTGCTCCTGGCTCCTTTAATCTCCTGTCTTTGGTGTGGAATTTCTACAGGGGGTTAGAAGCTTTTCCCCACCTGCTAATGTTGACCAAGAAGGACATGGCCTGAAGCCCTAGAGGCTTACGTTGTATGTGTCCAATGAAGCTATTAACTTCAGCAGTGATCCGTCTGAAGGAGAAGCCTGAAATCAATTCTTCTTTCAGGGTCTGTGAAGAACCGACATGAGCCTCATCACGCAACAAAATGGAAAACCTTTCAGATCGCAGACCATTTAGGACAGTCATTCAGGAATCTATTGCTATTTCTGCTATTTATATTTTCTGTAATTTTTGTATATGTAGTTCTTGTATATTATTTGTATGTTTCCTGACACTTCTGTTCTTTCCTCTGTGCTGCTGTGGCATTGTAAAAAATTCTTATTTAAGATGGACGACTACACTAAAAGCACCTTTTTGTACCTTGGCGATTTTGTATTTGTGTAATTTATGTAACATTATTGTATAAAATCAGTTTTCCATCACAATCCAGCATAAAACAAGTAGTATATTTAGATTTACATTTAGCAGACGCTGTAATCCAGAGCCACGTACAGCCGCAAAACATTCTTATCCTCCTCAAACTTCACAAAATCTGTCGCATCTACTTTTAGTTTCACCTGCGGAAATGAGTGAAATAAATGGAAATGTGTATCAGGCTTGTGTACATAACCCTGGACTGTCTAACCCACATACAAATGATGCTATAAGAATTCAGCAGAGGGGTATGATTAGCCTGAATGATGAGCCTGTAATTAGATTCAAACCGTCGTTTGCCATTCACGATTAGGCCATTAGATATAAGGCTTGACACACTTTTTATGAATGCAACATGCACCGGTTGACGTCACGTCAGAGATGTCCCTTTAACTTTCCGTGTGCTTTAGGTGAGTCCTTTGTGTGGAAAATCAATGGTGAAACCAGCTCTCCACTGGGTGATTCAGGCGCTTCGGCTCAGTAGGACACAGTAGGAGCTAATTCTCAGGAATGGCATAATTAATTCAGGTACATGGCAGCTTTCAGGAATACATAATGTTCAGGGCCAAGACAAGAACAGCTTGATAAATTGAGTTCAATGCTTCATTAAGGATTCTGACTGGCTGTGAGGTTGAAGAGTGGTCCCAGAACAACAGCTCCCTTCAAATCAGCACAATTACTCCCAGTCTGAGCGGATTCTGTCGGGGTGTTGAAGACAGGAATAGATACAAGTGTAATCGACCGGGTGGTGGAAATATGATGAGCCTCGTTCACCAGTGTTTTCCTAAGTAGATTTGTTTTTGGGAAAGATCCTGCACGGTTAAACAACGATGGTGGTTTTAACTTTAAAAAGTTTTGTCTTATATATTTTGAATTATTTGAACTGAAAATAAGTTTCCAGGCATAAAACACATATTCTTGGTATTTAAATTCCAAATTTACTATATAGAATTCAATTAATTAAAAATTTTAAGCCAGCCTGTGGTTTTTACAGTGTAAGAAAAAGTCTAGATTAGATTTATGATGTGCTCTTAAACCGCTGAACTGTTCGCAGCTTTCTACTCCTGAGTGTGTGTGGTTGCTCTTCGTACCAAAGAATAAATCCCAAATAAGAAAACAAATAGTGTAAAAAATGGTGGGTAAATTAGACTTTCATAACGCCTACTTTTTTTACACCTACAGTACTACTGGTGAACGTTAATTAAGACTAGATGACTTTGTGCTAAATGGTCATTTAAATGAATGTGGATGTGAAAGCTGGAAACCAGAATAGTGGAAATAAAAACTGATTCCTTTGAACTTTGGTTTTGGCAAAGACTGTGAGAGTATCTTGGATGGCAAAGAAAGCAAGCGAATGGATCTTTGACCAAATCAAGTCTCACTTCTCACTTCGAGTTTAACGTAATAGAGGGCAGGGATGGCCAGCAACAAGATAAATGAAGACCATCAGTGAAATCAAGAAGCCATTAAGAAGAACCAAACAGAAGACAGGACGTTCTGGAGAAGCACTGTCCATGTGGAGTTGGAATCTAGGAGAGCTCTAATAATAATAATAATAATGAAGGTCCACATGGCAGTAGCTCAAACCCGTCACAGTTCCAAGGACTGCATTACTACAAAAGCACAGGATACATAAAAACACGGGAATGGTTTTCATTTTCTTTAGCCAGCTTCATGAATGAAATTCGCTATACAAACCCTATTCCAAAAATGGAAGCCCACATGGAATGCTATTAAACACATAAAACAATGATTCATAAATTCTGTTTGGCATGTACTACTGTTACAAGCCCAGGGACCAATGGCACACGGACTCAGACCCACAAAAACTGTCTAGGTGTAAATTAGGACATCCTGCAACTGACTGTAACGAGACACACTGCCCCTACGTGTTGCACTTTGTCATGACATGTGAAACCTAGGTAGAGGTGTGTGCCTAAGTGGTTGGACCCAATGAGAGACCAACTCACCTGTCTGAGCCCTCGAATCACCTTGAAGGGGCGGGCAGCTCAGGCCATGAGCCCGGGGTCGATCAGCTCAAGCTGCGCTCATGGTAGCGTTCAGGTTGTATACGTTGATGGGAAGGATGTCCACCGAAAGTACAAGAGAGACAGGACCCCAGGAGAGAGCCGACCTCTCCCTGGAAGAGTCCCAGGCCCAATCTGTTTCCCGCCATTCATTGCTCCAGCCGCCATTTCCGGCTGAGCCCACTGTTTATAAGACCCCAGTGATTGGTGGCCCCATGTGGTCCAACGTGATAATCAGTATCTGCCCCTAGCCAATAACCTTCCCTAACAATTACACTGAACTGGAACAGTTTATACGTTTCACCTCATGGTTTATTATAAATTCATGCTTATTACAAAAACCTGAAGCCTGTTCCGAACGGCTGGGACAGCTGCATGTTTACCATAGTGTTCCATCAGAGGTAGAGGGGAGTATAAAAACGTAACTCTTGTCCCGTCCTTAGTCTTCAGTCCAGCTGTGCGGGGCCTGTTTAATAAGACACTTGTTTTCAATAGGAGACCGTTCTGCACTGCAGGCAACCCAGTGTAACACCTGCACTCTCTGATTAGGCAGCCATGCTGTTTGAACACATGCAGAACGTCTCTGGCATTGTCATGCTGATGGATGTCCCCGAAGAAGGTGGTGCCTAAAAGGCACCATACGTAGCTCCAAGTGTTCAGCAGTAATGGTGGTTTCACAGATGTGCAGGTTACCGATTAATACCCCCTATACCATGACGGATCCCGGCTTTTGAATTTGCGCCAGTACCAATCTACACGGTCCTTTCCTTCTTTGATCTGGAGAGGCGTGTCTTGTGTGTATCTCGTCTTTGTATTTGCGTTTCTTGTTTAAATGCAGGTCAAAGATGGTTTATCAATTTTTTTTTTTTTTTTATTTGTAGCCAAACAATTGTGTTTGATGTAACTCATTTTGTAATATGCAACTGATCAGTGGCGTATACAGCGGTTTTGGCCAGGCCTGTAAAAAGAGGAACAGATATAATTTCGAAGACTAATGTCATTCCCTCAGGCTATGTCTGACAGCTATGTAATCATTACCCCGTTCACCCTATTAACTTTCAACACACCCTATTAACTACTCCAGCACATCCCCCCTTTAATGATACTAACCAATAGCCATCAACCAGAAGGCCGGATTCAGATAAACTGAGCCTTTCCGATAAAGCACCTCCGGCAGGTCTGCCCGATGAAGACACTGTAACTGTATTGAACTATATAGAACTATTAATGCATTAATATCAGACAGACAACATCTCAAAGATAAAACCACTGACACAAAAGCCAAACCTAATCATCCTGGAAAACTGACCATGATCTCTAAAATCTATTTTTCGGATTTAGATTGATAGTCAGTGACACGCTGTGCTGTGCAAACCATAACTGGAGCTTTCAATACAAACACTTCATAATGAACAAGAGGCTTGTGGCAATGCCAGATACGAATGACCATTGCTATCTATCATTGTCACAAGCCGTAGCTCTTTAAGCAGTGATTGGAGGGCTGTAAAAAAGAAGGTGGAGTCTGGCAGAGAGCACAATGCTTTCTGTTTGCCCCTGGCTTTGTTTCTTGGTTGTGTTAATATGGACCTGTCTTTCATATCGCCTGCCTGCCTGTGTTTAACCCCTGCCTGTATGGACGTGTGAGTCCTGGCATGCCCCTATTAAAGCCACCCTGCGCTTGCAACCTGCTTCAACTGTCATTGGAGTCATTGGAGTTCCTGTAAAAACTGACGTTTACTGTAATTCTATTCTGATAAAGAATATTCCACCATGATATTAACACTAATAATAATTCAAAGGAACAAACATAACATAAAAGTGTTTTATCTTTATAGTGTTTATCTGTTTAGTGTTTTTCTGTAGTGTTTATTTATTTACATTTATCCCCAGATAGCAAGCATTATCCATCCACAGGTTCCAAATGTTTGAGATTCTGCCGACTGTATGTCATTGGTGGCCCAACCTCAGACCAGTACAATTTTGGTCCTGCATCCACAGGTATTCAGTGCACAGAGTGTTTTGTTATTTTTAAATAATCCAAGAAATAAATACAAATTTAAGACTAAATATGACTTTTTTTTTTTATTTTGATACTGATAATGTGCTACGTTAGTTACAGATGTTTGACGGCCTTGTTCATGATATTGCTGTTATGATTAGTGAAGGGTTTTAATGAAAGGATAAAGAAAGGAATAAAGGAAATATAAGCAAATTGGTGGAAAATGAGCGATAAAAACTCATCGTGTCAATAGTCTACGTAATCTCTACACTAAGATAAAAGCCAGTGGCCCTCTAGTTTTGCCCTCAGTGGGTCAGTAGTGATGTGCTATCCTCTTGCTGTCAGGAATATATCATTTTCTATAATTACCAATTACGAATAGCATTCATAAAAATTTTCTTTTTTCTTAAAATTGCCGCTCAACAAACACTAAAGGGGGAACAACGAATACCTGGCAACAACTAAAATACAAAAAGGCATATTGAAATGGATGGCCCTAGAGAAAAGGCTGTACAGACACAGCGCACTACTGACGTAGCTTCCCCACCAAACTGAATTCCTGAAAGCTTAAACCTGAACTTAGTCATCAACCTCACATTAGTCTGACTCACAGAACTGCGCGCTAAGCCTCATATGATCTGGGTTTCTAAAAAAGCTTGCCCGTCTTTCTTTGGTTCTGCCTTCTGTTACCCTTCCCTCATGTGCGCTCCTGCATGTACGTCTGTTTTGTTTGTTTGGCTTTTGCATGTTTGGGTCTGCGTCTCCTCTCTTGTCCTGCCTCCTAGTCATCTGACTAACCTGTGTGTAGTCTGTGGCCCTGTTGTGGCCCCAGGTGTTTATTCTTAGCTTGTTGTGTACTTACAGTCTTGTCTTTGTGTAATGTGTTTGCTCGGTGTTATGTCTCGTTCTGGTTGAGTACTGCGTTCGTAATGTGTCTTTCCTGGTTTGGTTCCATCTGCGGATTAATTTTATTATGAATTATAATAAACTTAGGGGTTTGAAATTGCCTCCTGCCTCTTGGTCCCTCTCCTCGTTACAGCCTACACATTAGAACAGTAGAAGTAATCATAGTGTAAAGTACACATGTATAGCTTTACGTTAAATTAGATATTACGATTTTCATTCCTTCACTCCGTGGGTTCTGTTCTGAGCACAAATCTAAAGAACATTTTCAAATCGATCCCATGAATAAGGCTAGGTTAAGGGCTGTGTTCTCAGCAGCACTGGAGAGCAGGTTCTTCTGATGAGTAGCGTCAAGAGTGAAGCTTGAAACGATGCAGCAGCTGATATGCATGCAGAGAAGGCTTATTCTAGACGTTCAGAACGATGGGCCTGTCTTCCCGTGTGTAAGAGCCCAGTTAATTAGCTAATTACTTAATGCTGTCATATAGTTAATGTGCTATTAAAGCTATTAGAGTAAATATGCTATTAAAGCTATTAGAGTTAATAAAAGCCTGATAAAATGGAAATATGTTTATTTACAGACCTTCTATAGTGGTTTTGACCAAACTGGGCAGGCGTGAGTTTATTATGGTGTCTCCCAGAGTTTGTTCCTCTTTTGAAACTTAGTCATTGCGCTCCATTAAAACTATTCCTGGTGTGGAGACTGTTGTTCAGCAGGGCTAGGTCTTAGTTATTTACACTTGACATTAAAACACCATAAACTGGCATTAAATTATAAAGTAAATAATAAAAATTCAAATAAGGAAAATAATAAAAGTATGAGAACACTGATATCAATCAATCAGTCAATCAATATTTATTTATTTGTATAGCGCTTTTTATAACTAATGTTGTCTCAAGGCAGCTTTACAGTAAAGCAGTTCATATAAAAGAGAAGAAAAATACAGAGCCCATGTACAGACGTAGGAAAGGGAAACCGGGTCCCCCCGTGAGCAAGCCAGAGGCAACTGTGGGATGGGAGAAGGTCAGGCTCAAGGGCAGAACCCAACCTCCTGAGGTGGATCCCAGATGAAGAGAGAAAGACAGAACTAACAGGAGGAGCTTAGAACACCTATTAGATCCAGTCTGATTAGTCCAGGACGGAGTACCTGCACAGGTGGAGCCGACCCATAGAGAGATTTCATGATCAGAGCCAGACGCTGGTCAGTGTAAAGGTTGATATTTATTCCACTGCCGTTCTGCAATAAAAAGTTTTATGTGCTTGTGTTTTATGACCACCTTAAGAGGTAAAGAGTGTCTCCATTGTGGTCCTTATGAGTCAACATGTGGAGCAGTTGTGAATTTTGATCAGGCTCACATGTTAATTACACTGAATTCCAGCTGTGTTGGGTTAATCACGCTTCTGTAGGATGACACTTGAAAAACAATTCATGTGTGATTTTGTTCAGAAATGAACCACAATGTAATGACAAAGGGATTGCAGGCGCATCTTTGAGTGTGCATTCAATCACAGGTGTGACGTACTCTTCAGGGTGCTAGAGAATGCATCTCATTACTCCAAGCATTCAAAATAATGCACACGGAAGGAGCAGCTCACGTTAAAGCTCATCCTTTATGTGATGTGGGAGAGAGAGAGAGAAAGACAGACAGAGATACAGAGACAGTGAGAGAGAGAGAGAGAGAGAGAGAGAGGGACGGAGAGAGAGAGAGAGAGAGAGAGAGATACAGAGACAGTGAGAGAGAGAGAGAGAGAGAGAGAGAGAGAGAGAGAGAGAGAGAGAGAGAGAGAGAGAAACAGAGACAGTGAGAGAGAGAGAGAGGGAGAAAGAGAGAGAGAGAGAAAGAGAGAGAGATACAGAGACAGTGAGAGAGAGAGGGAGAGAGAGAGAGTCACACAGTGAGAGAGAGAGAGAGAGAGAGAGAGAGAGAGAGAGAGGGAAAGAGAGAGATACAGAGACAGACAGACAGAGAGAGGGAGAGAGGGAAAGAGAGAGATACAGAGACAGACAGAGAGAGAGAGAGAGAGGGAGTGACAGAGAGAGAGAGAGAGGGAAAGAGAGAGATACAGAGAGAGAGAGAGAGAGAGAGAGAGAGAGATACAGAGACAGAGAGAGAGAGAGACAGAGAGAGAGAGAGAGATACTGAGACAGAGAGAGAGATACAGAGACAGAGAGAGAGATACAGAGACAGAGAGCGAGAGAGAGAGGGAAAGAGAGAGATACAGAGAGAGAGAGAGAGAGAGAGAGAGAGAGAGTGATAGAGAGAGAGAGAGATACAGAGACAGAGAGCGAGAGACAGAGAGAGAGAGAGAGAGATACTGAGACAGAGAGAGAGATACTAAGACAGAGAGAGAGATACAGAGACAGAGAGAGAGAGAGAGAGATACTGAGACAGAGAGAGAGATACTAAGACAGAGAGAGAGAGAGACAGAGAGAGAGATACTGAGACAGAGAGAGAGATACAGAGACAGAGAGAGAGATACAGAGACAGAGACAGAGAGAGAGAGAGATGCTCTTCCCCCTCTGCTTTGTAGTATGTATTAAATTATGTAGAATAAATCCCACTAATAATTAGAATATAGAATAAGTTCTAGACTAATAAGTAACTAATAATAAATAATAAGACTACTAATAAAATTCTAGGACATAAATCATAAGTTAATGTCTTCATTGTGAAATTCGAAGCTGAAGAATCAGATTTAACTGCAGTATTGTGGGTATTTACCAAAGTTAAATAGGTTCAGAGAGAACAGGTGTTGGTCCTCTCCCAGTGCTGACAGCGAACAGATGGATACTAAGATTTCAAGTTTTTAACCCTAAAACATTATTTAATGTGGTTCTTATTGCTTAGTTGTGTGACAGAATTCAAAAATATAATTTTAATATTTCTTTCTTCATTGTGAAGCACGTAAATGACTCACAGTGACGGCCAGTCAGTTAAACAATAGAAGAAGCCCATTTTCAGTCGAGTTTTGAACAAATTAACCAAAAACATGTCATCAAAAAATCCAGTTTGATTCTGCTGAAAGTTCCTCTTCTACTTTCCTGTCACAGCCGATTGTGCCATAGTTAAATTCATCCTCTTTCCACTAATCCCTTTTATTTTGACATGTTCATATGTATATAGGTTGGTTAAGGCTTCTGGGGAACACACCTTAAGTTGAAGACAGGATGTGCAGTCTCTATAACTGTGTGACTGACATCATGTCTCATAAAAATATTAGCAGAACTGACATAATTTCCCCTTTCCTCATAAAACTGCAGAAAAACTAGTGTCTGGAGATGAACTGGCCTTCAGATCCCATTAACGGAGTGCTGCCTGCAGAGGTCAGGGCACTATCCAAAGAGGAAGCCGGAGCCGGTCAGAGGAGTGCACGTTTACACGAGTGGGCCGTCTACTCTCTGGTCCAGATTGTATTTGGGATGCTGTAGAAGAGTGGTTTACTGGCACTGTCCTGATGAGTCACTGCTTTATAACTGGATCAGGTGTGCTGCGGGGACAATGTGTCGGACAGTGAGTCAAAAGCTCACAGTTGAAAGCTGACCATGTCTATGTCACGATGGACAAAACAGAGTGTGACGCGCACTGAACTAACAGCAGGGCACAGTTTATTAAAGAGGTTTCACTGAAACAGAGCAACACCAAGAACCAGGAAATACAATCAAGGGCTAAACTGAGTCAGAGTAAATAAACAGACAGGGGCCAGACCAAGCAGACAATCAGACCAGGCAGCGGTACCAGGGGGGATAAACCAGAAGAGAAAACCAGAGAATCAAAATAGAGTCAAAGCCAGAGTCACAAGATCAAACAGAGAGAGAACGCTCGGTACGCCACAGGGTGGCAACACTTCGCAATGAGTCAGCGTGAGAGAGAAGCATTTAAACAAACAGACTAATGTCAGGTGACTAATCAATATTCTGGAGACCGAGAGTTAGGAAACGGGGTGTGATTGGGCAAGGAAGGACACGTGACATCAGGTGGTGGGTTATGGGAAATGGAGTCCACGAGATCAGAGGTGAGAGGAGAACCAGCAGGCATGGCAGTCTACTGTACGAGGACCACACAATCAACCACAACAGAGCATCATGTATACGGGAGCATGACCTTGAAGTGAAATACACACTGATGAAAAGTGATTTGTGTCAGATGATTGCTCATGGAACATGTATTACGTCCACACAGGCTTGTTTTTACCAGTTATGGTGTTGAGATATATATATATATATATATATATATATATATATATATATATATATATATATATATATATATATATATATATATATATATATATATATAAAATATAATGTGCTCAGTGACTTAACAGAGACCACCAGCCCCCCCAGGGATGTTACACTTCCATGACAACGTTATGATGTAATATTAAAATAATTGATGAGACACCAAATAAGTTCTGATTCACGGTAGTATATTATTATTCCTTTGTTGTTTTGCGAATGCATTTTAATATCCTAAAGTTCAAATCAGTTTACTCATCGAGACAACTGGGATAGGCAGACGTGGCCTTTTGTGTTATATATTATTCATGAGGAGGTTAAATGTCTACAGTCTGGCGCTTAATAAACTGACCTTTTGCATTAATTTAGTATGTGTGTTTTTCTTCTTGTTTGGTATTCCAGCGGTGTTGTGATGCTGCTGATTAAGATAAAATAATCCTTTGTTAATCCCACAGTGGGGAAATTTGCATATTCATCCATACTGCAGAATAGACATGAAATTAGCCCAGACAATCAGTTTGTAATAAGAGAACCGAGCTCACTGATTTTCTCCCAGTTTGCATTGTACAGATTTACAATACTGAAAAAAGTTCAACTAAAATGTATGTAAAATCGGTAGAACTTTACTTATTGGTAATAAGAAGGTAATAATTAAATAACCATATTATTAACATAATATTACCTATTTATTACCGATACTGAAGCGCTACCGTAAAATCTATACTTCTGTATTTCACGGCCTCATTCATAGAGATTTACAAACAAAACATACACTCCAAAAAGCTGCACCCAGGAGGAATCAACCAACAGGAATGAATTTCGGTGGGTGGGTTTGATTTTGTAAGACTTGAGAATGAAGTTTACGCTCAGGCGTGTGTGTGGCAAGCAAGGACGGGCTTTAGCAGTGTACCTAACTGACACATTAAGGCTGCACATGCTTTCCATCCCACCTCACGCTGTTGTGTTGGTGGCTCTGTTGTTCAAGCAGAGGGAAGCTTGGGAGAGGGATTGCATTGTAGGGCTCTGGGAAGTGGGGTGGTCTTATTGACGCAATGCGCACCATACCGGTCATGTGAATACTACCATAGCATGCTGTGGCAGCGGTGGATAGAGGAAGGCACACAACAGCGACATGAAGGATTTGGGAGACCTGCACAAACCACAGAGAGAGAGAGAACCGTCGAATTCTCGAACATGCCCAGTATTACCAAGCGGAGATGCGCCAGCACCACTGACAAACAGCTGCATCACGCAGACTGTTACAACGACGGTCCCTAACACCACATCAACAGCCAAACACTGCAGTGGTGTCGTGCCAGTGCCAGATTCCTGCTTTTGTCTTGGTGTAGACGAGATGACCAACGAATCCGTGTGTGGAGGCACCGTGGTCAGTGCCAGGATGAACTGTTTGTGGTCATGTGTCACATGCTCAGAAAGCCAGGTGTCACTCCACCTTCACCCCTACCGTCCCTGCATGGGATGCATTATCACAGGACACCATTAGGAACCTCTACAACGTCTGGCATGTTGCATTACCGGCCCGACGCCATACTGAGAGACAGACTTCTGTATGTGTAGCTCAATAAATATTGATCATATCAGTCTAAACTTATCACCAGTTATTGATCCTGGTCGCCTTTATCTTCCTTCCCAACACACCTGCAACCCTACACCTCCTGGACATTGTAGCAACACCAGAACTCTATTAACTCTACTATCCTCAGTCCCTAAAAGGATCTCTTTAAAAACTAATTATTTTATTAAAACAATACTTCAAACAGAAAACTCAATGTCCAGTTTACATAATCCAATGTTCAGGTCCATAAAGAATAAAAAAAAATTATTTAAGTTGTAAGTTATAATAATTTAAGTGTTAAATGTAGATTTACATCTGTCCAGCCATCGGAACAACTGTGCAATGTATGTACAGTTGCTTAAAGAATGTTAATGAGAACCATTGTCTTTACTATAGAGCCTTTTAGTGTATCTGCTGAAAATTAATATCTTGCAAAACTGGAAGGTAAGATCAGTAACCAGCATGGGCTGAGCTTTAACAGTTTAGAAGAATGTGGGCTCAGTTCCTAACTGACTATTACTGCTATTAATAAGCCATTAATAAACTAGACCCCCTTATGCATGTAGTAATATTGGTACCACTGTAGAGTAAGGCTACCTTTATAAAGTGTTTATGAATGGTTTACAAAAAAGTGCACTAATGTTTATTACTTAAGTCATAAACACCTTAAAATCTTTATTAAGCAGTTACAACACAAACATAACATGGACAACAGTGACCTGCTGTTAGTGTAACAGTGAAACCACATACATCTACACTGTTAAATCTCAGATTTTGATGTTTTCTGATCTTACTCTGATCTTACTCCATCTTTTCCACCAGTCAGTATAAATCGAGTTAGTCTCAATACATATTCAAGTACATCATATTTTATTAATGTGTTATAACTGCTTATTAATACTTTGTAAACTGTTTACGACCTAACTAACAACCAATTACAATATATTTGTACAGTTTATAAATCCTTTATAAAGGTAGCCTTATTCTAAGTGGCACCGTAATATTGTTAGTTGGCTGGCGAGTGTCACCACTAAGCTTTATTGACTCGTAGTCATTCAGTAATATTCAGTGTATGCCCACCCTAATGATCTTTATAACTGTGCTCGGGGGGCAAATGGTAGAGAACTGCGGAGCCTCTGCTTCCCAAATAGAACCTATTTGAGAAATCTTTCCTGTTTGTGAGCTCCACTCATGGAAAACAGAAGTAGTGAGACTATTTCCAGCATGAGAGCCATTTCATACCGCCGCTTTCTTAGAGCACGTCTGGGCTGCCAAGGAAGATGCTCATTTCAGTGACGATCCTCATATCAGCCATCTTTATTGCATGTAAGTACTGGATCTTATTACATCCCCTGGCCACAGTTGAGAGCTGGTGGTGAGAGAGTAGGGAGGAGATGTGTCTGTGTTTACACTGTGCTGATGCTGAACACGGTTCTGTCCCTTTGTTTCTAGTATGTGACGCATCTGTTTTGACTGTGGTCGCACTGGCTGGACAAACGGTTACTCTGCCATGCAAATATGACGTACAGACCCATGGTCCATCAAACGTGTGCTGGGGAAGAGACCAGTCCTGGTTCAGCTGTGAACGTACACTCATCGCCACTGATGGGATGAGTGTGAACTTCAGACTGTCGTACAGATACAGTTTACCCAGCATGCTGCACACAGGGGACGTTTCGCTGAGCATCAGGAGAGCACAGAAGGCCGACAGCGGATTTTACACATGCCGTATTGAGATACCAGGGCTATTCAACGACCTCAGCAGCACTGTTTTCCTCATCGTTACTAGCGGTACATGCATCACTGTCTTGTACTTAATGTGTACGTGTACCGGGTGGTCCAGAGTCCAGTGCAGCTGGCGTGGACTCCACAAGTTTGTGCAAGAGGCTCAGATGGGTGGACTGAATCCACCTGTCGTCACAAGCTTTAATGGAAGACATAGGAATCTAAACTTTCAAACCTAACAGATATCCTTAATCTGAATACTGACCTAGAGAAGTGAATAATGACCTAGAGGAAGTAGAGAATCCTCAATATTGCATTTTTAGTTAAACTTTTTCTCAGAATTCTAAACATTTTATAGTTCATTTCCAGGTTTAAATAGAAAAGGGCTCAGAATTTGGGACTCCAATGTATATCTCAATGTTTCTCTGTAATTATAACAATATAGGAGCAAAAAAGAGTTCTGGACTTGGAGTACATTACTGTAGCAAGATTTCACATACATAATTTGAAAATATTTCTCTTTATTATTATTATTATTATTGTTGTTGTTAACATCAATAAGGTGAATTAGTGTTAACTTTGCTTATTCTCACAATGAAAAGGATGTTGGTGTTTTTTAAATAGAAACCTGAACTACAACTTTGAGCTAGGCTTTGATTTGATAGTGATGTTGACCGGTGCTCTATATTATGCTGGTGAACAGAGTGTCGCAGGCCGGGTACCCAGACTGTACAAAACTGTGTAATCTCTGTATTTTATTTCTAAAGGACTCGACCCAGTCAATGTCATCACAAGCACAGAAACTCCAGCGTCTGCAGAGAAGCAAGTAGGAACACAAGGTCAGTTATCAACCACCATAATTCATAACGCTGTACATCAGCATCTGTTACCTTAACAACCACCTGCACATGCAGACACAAATACCCAGTAGCAGGCATGGTGCGTACGGCTTATGCACAGCTGTTTCCCATGGTTTCTATTTGATGTGTGTGTGTGTGTGCGTGCGTATGTGTGTGTGTGTGTGTGTGTGTGTAAAAGAAAAAAAAGAAAGACAGAGAGAGAGAGAGAGAGAGAGAGAGACGGAATGAGTGCGTGGGTGAGGTTCCATTGACTTACATTAAATAAGGTTTTTGCCCTCTCATATAATGTTGCGCACACACACACGCAGACACACACACAAACACACTCACACACACACAAATGCAGACTCGCAGACACACACACACACACACGCAGACTCGCAGACACACACACACTCAGACACACACACACACAAACGCAGACTCGCAGACACACACACACACGCAGACACACACGCACACGCAGACACACACACACAAGTCATATATAAAACATTTAGACACGCAGAAGACACACGGACTCAGGACGGACGGCACGTCATATATAAAACATGTAGACAGACAGACAGACAGACAGACAGATAGACAGATAGACAGATAGACAGATAGAGATATGCTGAAATGAGTGCTGAAAACTAAAAATAATTAATTTAATTTCAGGCATTACTGCTGAATATCCCAGCGTTGGTTCAGTCGCACAGCTGCTAAACACTGGGGTATGTACCTATATACTTTCTGCACTGCCCTTAAAGGGTCCATATCCTGCTTAGTTCTTATAATCCCTATATGGGTTTATGTAAATACAACGTCACAATCCATTTTTACATGGCCATTTCCGATCTCTCTCCATCCCTTACAATTAAACAGGCTGTTTTTTGTCACTGTGCCTTTAAAACCGACACGCCTGATTGGCTGCTTTTTATTGAACCTCACTGAACCTTTAAAAGTTCAGACTGAAGCATTCCTTACTTGAATCTGGGATGGGCTAAAAAGGGGTTAATGTACATGAGTTCTTGTGACATCATAAAACCATGAGTCCAAACTTCCATTATCACTTCCATAACTTACACATAACTCAGAGGGTTTGCATTATAGTCCATGCAGTTACTAATTTATAAGCCTTAGGATATAACAAGTATAGGAATTATATTCAGATTTTTGACCTGCTGGCAGCTCCTGGACATTTGGTAGGTTTATATGGATTTATTTTTGATCCAGGATACATTGGAAGCCTTTATACTGACTGTGCTGAGAGTGGGAGCAGTCATATTCATCCCCGGTCTGATCTTCGCCCTTGTATGGAGTAAGTAAGGTTTGGATTTAATGTTGCACCATTATGCACCACACTGAAATGGAGATGCATCGATTAAAATGTGTGCATATGTCTATTCTAATAATAATTTTCCAATTTTTGAATTAATAATTGTGCTGAATGACATTTTATTCACGTGTTAATGCTATTCTCATTTAAATCAATATGGCACAATAATCAGTGCACTCCTAAGTGACACACAACTTAAAAACACAATGAGCTTAAACTGTGTTAAGCTTCCACATTCCCTCGCTGTGCATGTGGGTTTAAATTAGACTCTCAGACAGAGTCTCCCAGGCTAAGTGGAAGTGAAAAAGGTGACTCATGGGCCAGTTTGCTTACTGTGCACTAAAGTTTTCTGCTCACTCTGCCCTCAGAACTGCAGCGCTCTAGAGAATGCGGAGACAGAGATGGAAAAGAAAACGCTCCCACCCACCAGCAGAGCAACACCAGCCCACATGACCTCACGTCTGTAGAAACCCCACATACAGAGGACAGTTAAGATAAGGCAGATGAGTTGTAAATATCGAACCATCATGACATAAAGAGATGACATACAGCTGGACGTAGAATCATGCTCCATACATTTACGGCATTTAGCTGACGCCCTTATCCAGAGCGACTTACAAGGTTAATCATGTTACAGGTGGGCCAGTGTAGTGTTAGGAGTCTTGCCCAAGGACTCTCATTGGTGTAGCACAGCATAGTCACCCAGAACAGGGAATCAAACCCCAGTCACATGGGACAGTAGCTGTCTCGATTTGTAGTGGTGTTATCCACTGCGCTACACCAACCTACACCTGTTCTCAATATTTAATTAATCTTCTGTGTTATAGCATCACTCTAATAAACTCATTTCTGATGTCATATGGTACTTTTTTTTTTCTAAAGAGCATTACAGAATAGAATAGAATAAAATGTAGAAAATTTGTTATGTTGAAAATTTGTCTTATTGTTATTATCTGTCATGCTAGAACTTTCTCCACTAACAACATGGAGTGTGTTAATGCATCATCAGCAATAAATAACATTTCACATAATCTGTCTCCCTGTATTACTGACCTATGTAAAACATATAAACATCTATTTCCTCAAAAAGGTATATGAAATTAGTCCTTGGACCCCTGAAATTCCCATCTTTCCTATTCCTGTAATTACATGGAGAACAATGTACCAGCTGAGTTATTTTAAGCTGGTAAATGAAGCTCCTCACATTCATGTGGTAAAGTTCATGGGTTAAAGTTACTCCTCCGGCGCCAGGTGAGATCTGTGTGTTCTGGATATTGTGCCAGGATGTTAGTATTTTCTCCCTCTCTCTCATTTGCTTCCACTACAGAATACCAGAATGTCTTGTATTTGGAAATTGGCATCAATATATTATAGAAAATTGATAATAACAGCATATAATTAAAAATATTCTCGAATATTCTACCAAATATGTAATGCCTGATGTTATCCGGCTTATGTTGCAGTGCATGCGTATGATTTTAAATTCTGTACTATAAGGTTTCCAGTTTCCAAACTTTTGAATGCTGGTGTATCCCAGAGCACTTACACACAACGTCCTGCATGCATGGTATCTGTACAGTGCAGTTAAGGTGTACATATGATAATGGTAAAGGTGAAACATATTAGATTACCACCACTAGTGCTAAGCCTGTACTTCATGTCTTTATGAAATTTACATACACAATATTCAACATCTATGGACATTTATGGCTCCAAACTCATTTAAAAGCTGGTGTTACCAGTGCTCAGTAAATCCCAGATCATGATCTGTTCTTTAATCGTGACACTGCCAGAACCGTATTTCTGTTGAATGCTTCTGTTCCTGCATTAGCTCTTACTCATATAACTGAAATGGGCTTTCATCACCTGGAACACTGCCAGTTTCCATGCAGTAGAAGTCAGCAGACGTGTCTAAGCGCTGGAGGTATTTATTATGGGGCGTTGTTTTATTTTTAGTGTAATTATTGAAATTAATATATATATTTAAACCTAAGTTTTTTTTTTATTTGTCCTAAGAAAAAAAATAACATATTTATATTTTTGTCATAGCAGGTGTCCTTTACGTTGTGTGATATTTTCATGATGACTGGACCAATAGAAATTCTCCAAAATTTGCATTGTTCCATTGAGCATATGTATCATCTCATTCAAAAGTACATAATTTTTTCTAACATCATGAAAAATAGAGTCGAAGAGACCATAATACGTATTAGAGATGCCTGCCATGCTCTGGCCATCCCAAAAATAAATTCCACCAGTCTATTTCAACAACAGTTACACACTCCATGCCTAAAATACTTTGAGCTGTCATCCAAAACAAAAAAGGTATCACTGCTGGATGCTGTATCTCCACTTTTATGGTTTTTCAGTTTTGAAATATGAAAACGGCTGTTGAAAATGTAATTAGAAATAAACCCAACCAATGATCCAGAGATAGTTGAAAACAGTCCGGCTCCACTGACATCAAAAGTAAAGGATTTTATTTACGTCTTCTATGATGTGATATCATTTTAGGCTTTGTTCAGATGGTGGTAATATGCAACCAGATATCAGCCTGAATAAAATACCAGCCTGCCTAAAGGAAACACTAATGCTTGTCCCTCCCAGAGCTGGGTGTGTTTTACTTGCCTTATTTAAATAAGACTAAATAATAAATACGGCTCTATATACCAAATAAGTACCAAATAAACAAGACCTAAATTAGACTCAGAGTGCCCCCACACTCCTTTCTGAACTCTGTATGTATATATACTGAATTTCCCAGTATCGGGCAATCGCCTGTCCTGTTATTGAAAACATGTAGTTCCTGTAAGATGACTGGAAACAGCTTAGCCACAAGCAGTCAATCAAGTGACCCTGGGTGCTTAGATCAGACCGGTCCAATACTGGCATCTAGTGTTCCATTAAGGCTTACCAGCTTCATGCGCTGATAAAATAAATCTTAAATTAGTTGAGTAATAAAATAAGCGCACATTTGTTGGTCTTTGCTGGGGTTTCAACAGAAATAAATAAATAAATAAATAAATAAATAGAATGGTTCAGGCAGCCTCACTTTCAACATCATATCTTATGACTAAGTAGAAGTGAAACAGCACAGAAGGAAGCATGATTCTATACTTCCCAGGAAGGAAGTCATGCGCAGCAGGGGTTAACCTAAGAGTAAATCAGTCAAATATGAGTGGGGCGAAGCAGTTGTCTGTGAAATAGCTGAGAGTGAAACCGTCTGATCATGAATCTGATTTACTCTGTCGTCTCGTCAGCCTGGCTTCTCCTTTGCCTGATAGGTAAGCTACATCTTTGAAACGTGCACAGCAGGATAGGCAGTAGTGTATACGTTATAGGAGGAGGGTAAATATAGATTCATTTCTTTCTGATCATCAGAAGGACATCTGAGACTGCGATCCGACAATACTGGTCCATTTTAGTCTGAAGCTTGTAAATGATCCATCAATCTTTTCCACTTTTCTCTTTAGTCTGTTCAAGCAGAGCCACTACTGTGCAGGGCTTCTATGGTCAAGATGTCACTCTGCCATGCAAGTACAACTCTCAATATCATGGGAAATGTGAGATCTGCTGGATGAAAGGCAGCATACCATCAAGTGGATGTGGTGATGAAATAACTGCAACAGACGGAGACAGAGTGCAGCGTAGGACATCAGACAGATATAAGCTAAAGGGAGACATACAGAAAGGAGATGTGTCTTTGACGATCCTCAACGCCACGCAAATGGACTCTGGACAGTATGGCTGCCGCGTACACGTGCCTGGATGGTTTAACGATGAAAAATATGTAGTCTACTTAGTCCTAATGAAAGGTATGTATTCACTGTGAAACCCAGTGACAGCATGTTCAGCATTCTGTCACCGTACAGGTTTAGAAAAAACGGTGTTGTCGGATAACGCCTCGGCATATCTCTGGCATAACACACCACACAATACATTTATACAGCCTAAAATTATACAGCTGCAATAAATGTAGCAGTACTGAAACATCCAGTCCTACTGCCACATATTCAATATTAGAAACTTAAAAAAAAAAAAAAGAAAAGTTACACATCCTGTTTTGGTAGCACCTGTTAGTGTGTCACCATCGGACCACAGGACAATCAAACAACATGGGGTAGAAAATCAATTAGTATCAAGTTTTTCACGGCCCTGTATGGACAGAATGATGAAAATCAATTCCGCAGCTGTGTTAATGTATGTTACAACATTTAATTTTAATGATGCACGTCCTCCAGTGACGCCATGATTTAATAATGTCGATATTAATATTTCTATTCAAGAAAACATAAAAACATAAATCAGACTCTAAACTGAGGGCGTTATCCAGTTTGTGTTACTATAACTTCTCACTTCATCTAAATCAGAGTTTGGTCATTATTTAATTTTTTTTTACTTTGCAAAATGATGACTATTTAATTTACATAAATGCATATTGTATAATATTTATTATAATTATATAATTATTATAAAAATATGAGTAGCTGTAAATGAAACAGGTAACTATAATAATTCATTTCATGCCAATTTTTCAGCATTTAGTAGAAGTGCCAGAGGTGGGCAGTTGCCAGGGCTGGGAGTCAATCCCAAAAAGAATGAATTCTTTAATTCCAGGCATCCGGTAATAGACTATATAGTTATGGACTTGATTAAGTGTGAGATATTATGCTAGACAGCCTGTTTGGACATATAGCCTTCACACATTAACAACACACAAATCAATAGTCCAGCTGTACCACAACGTAACCATGTAAAACATCAAGTATGTAACAAATAATTGGTTTACAATTAGGAAATACTGGCAGAGCCGAAACATCTACCCCACTGCAGGCGCTGACAGAGGAAGGCTCGCTCCAACTCAGCAAGTCCTTTTTAGTCAGATAAGATAAATAAGGCGGTGTTAGTTCTCCAAATTTCTCCACTAGATCAAAAGGCATTTTGTCATATGTCCCTCTCTGTGTCTTGTTATTGTCGCTGTCCAATGAAAACCATGCATCTCCAATTTGGTCATTTTTTATTCTTGGCATCATTGGATCACATGAGCTGCTGTTTACATTGGGTGTACATTTCCTGATGAATAAGTCACCAGAAATATCTAAAGCATGCTTGGAGAAACGTCTGGTTCCATTGACTTACATTCAAATCCAATCCGGTTTTTGTCCTCTCCTGTAAAGTTACCGTTTTGGAAATAGTATTTTTCTATGGGCAGCGACGATATCCATCTCTTCTTTATTTGGAAGTTGATTAGAGCATTCTTGTTGCTTCTCCAGGGTTTTTTAATGAAGGCTTTTACTTCTACTGTGAAGTCAAGAAGGTCAATTGTGTGTTCATCTGCTAATAGCATCTGAGCAGGCCACATAAAGTTTAATTTATAATTGAAGACGATTCTGTTCTGTTCATTTATTATTAAAAGTGCTTTAGAAAGAGAAGAACAGAGCAGTTGCTGAGCCAGTGCATTCTGGATATACCTTTAAGTTGTATAAGTTACTGAGTAGACTCAGGGCAGTGTGTTTAAGTGAGGCACTTAAGTCATTACTCCACTATTTCAGAATAACAGTTGCAGCAGACTGTGCAACACGTGAGCCTTTTTTCCACATTAAAAGCTTTACTGTTACAAAGAAATGTTAAAGCACATTAACGATTGATTTTGAACAGCACCTGTACCAACACCGACCACACCAGAGAATTCTTCGAGTTCTTCATTATCAAGTATCACTGAGACTGTAACCGAGGGACCATGGCTGTCTGTATCCACGAGAGAGGGTATGTGTTTTATATCATACCTTTTCCTGTCATACCTCTTCCAGTGGAAATGAATGGCTTCTAATGAACATCCTCTTTTATCTTTCTCCTCCTCCTCTGTTCCAAAACTCAGCTAACTTCTCCAACACGTCTCTTCCAGTGCACAATAAACCTGTAAGTTTAAGCTCAGACAGAAACACCATACTGTCCCTATATCATAAGTCTGGCTGCAGAAATGCTAATTGTGACTATTCTTAAGGGAGCAGATACAACATACGATATGCTTCCTGGTATAGTGGTGTCAGCGCTACTGCTGCTGCTGCTGGGACCACTTGCTGTTTACTTTATGCGTAAGTAAATCTCGTTTATCAGCACGTCATCTACAATCATACGGCCGTTTCATTGTTGACCGAGAGTTAAATCTGAATGACTTCTCTTTTCAGGGAAGCAAAAGAGAAAAAGAAGCGAGCCACTAGAAACGTAAGTGATATCTAAGATGCTGACTCATATGGAAGATGGCATAAGCGTATGAGTCAGAGCGACTTTAGCCACTGAGTGGAAGGAAAGGACTAGGCACAATATGTAATACTAGCAAAGAGCCGGGAACGGCTGTAACAGTTATACAACCCAACCCCAGTTCAACAAGTCTATGAACTGCACTGACTGTACAGCTGATTTGACTTTTAGCCACGCATTAGACAGGATCTCACACATCGGTTAGGTGCATTTCCTGCTAACATGTACGCTAGCTGAGGTTCACTATGAATTTAATGCAGGCTTGTTAGAGTTTTAGCTAATGACTATAACGAGTCGTCTACTTTCTAGGGGAAAAGTGGGCTCAGATAGTTTCAAAGCAGGACAAAGGATATCGCCTTATAGTGTGATTAGACTGTCAGTGTTGTTAATGTATAACCAAGTACAGGGGTTTCATAATTTTGCCACTTTGCATTTTGACTAATGATTATGCTGACAAATAAAAAGCATGAGCTGCTTTTTAGAGCACCCACATTTTCCCACAGTCGTAACTTATTGCCATGTCAAGACCACTTTTGGAGGAGAGAGGGGGGTCTGTGGAGGGGAAGAGAGAGTGATAATTAGACTTTTACCTATATAGTGAACCATCTTTAATGCACTTGTAGCAAGGAAAATATAAAAATACTGTATTTACAAGTTATAAATAGCATTTATGAATAACCTTAAAAAAAATGTGTAATTCTGAAAATTACAGAACCACACAGAGGTTTTTAATGTGACTACTTACTCTTGATTCTTACAAACATGACTGGTGACCTAATGGCCCATTAACTACCAGCTTTGGGTACGAGGCATCCATAGTGGCCACTGAGGGTCAGGCATCCCTCCAGATATATCACTGCTCCTGCAATTTTAATTTAGATTTTTGATATTTTTAATGGGATTTTCATCACTCAAAGCTGCGGATTAATTAATTACACATTAAAGACTCATTTTGCTTTGATGATGTTGTAAATTGTGGACATGTTCCATATTCCTCTTCCAGCTAAACAGCCTACTTTCTTTGTCCTACATGTTTTCATGCATTGTGGTGCAGTAGTTGTACATGGTATAGTAATACTGCTTATAATTGCTGGCACTGCAGTTTTACTGGGGGAGAGGTCTGCATTCCTGCATGGTCAGTGTGTTAAAGGGCAGGACTACATTTCAGTGTCATGTGTGGGAGTGAGTGGTTAACCAATCCAGTGTGCAAGGAAGCGAGACAACATGTACAACATACACATAAAGTCCCATAAATAAGTGCATGGAGTATATAAAATAATAAATATCCACACAGTGAAAAGGTAGCACTTTACGTTAAGTGTTAACAACCTAACATGAAGTCATGCATTAGTTAACATGATGTTTTCCATTAACAATGGTTACAATGCTTAACTAATGTTGATCTACAGGTTTTTTACTCAATGTTAACCATTGTTAATGTATTAAGGTCATGTAATTTATTTATTAGAGCAAAAAATGTAGATAAAGTATTGTTTTATATATATAGTTTTTTATATATAGTCAAAATTTTCATCTTTGTTTATTTAGCCATCCATGTAGCTATTATCTAGTTACATTTCTTTTACCCCTTCACAAATCTCTACCAAGCAGAAGCAGAGGTTTCCAAATGCGGTCCTACGAAGCCACCGCCCGGCAAAGCAGCTGATACAGCAGTTTAAAGTGCAATGAGGCAGGGATTGACACTCCGCGGGTCTCCAAGACCGGAATTAAAAAAGACTAGCAAGGTCATTTGTGTTTTAGACCCACTTAAAAACACAGGAGGCAAGCTAATTAGCATGCCAAGTGAGCCAGTCTTGTTTTAAACACACATAGTATCAAATTCATTGCATTGGATGTCTGATCTGTATTTAACTCCTGAGTTCGTTTGCCTCACGGGTACTCTAAACGTCCAAGAGTACTCAGACAACCCTGCTAATGAGTGACCGTATGATTCTGACAGAGGTTATCCGCACATACATGCGCACAAACATCAGTACCTGGCCTCGGTAATGCTTTTAGAACTGAGGAACTGAGTCCAATCATCACAGCTTCACAGGAGAGTAGAGGCAGGCGGCGAAGGAGGACAAACTCCCGATCAATACCTTGATTTCAGAAGAGATATTGGCTAAGCAGGTGTCTACGAACTAGTGGACATGTAGTGCATTACTGTAATGAAATGTTCCTCACTTGTAGTCATGATTCTCTCTCTACAGAGACCTGAACTCATCTACATCTGTCATCTACAGCAACCTGAACAGCACTGTGGGTATACAGAACAGAGAGATGGCCGTGGAGAATGTCTATCAGTTAGACACTGAGAATGAATACGAACGGTGGTCATGATCATTCGTGATTGGACCGTGATAGCTCACGACACTGGTTAACGCTACACTGTACTGGTTTGACAGTGTGGTTTGAACAGCTCTGGAAAAAAAAAAACTATTCTTACACATCAAAGACTCAGTTTGCTTTGATGATGTTGTAAATTGTGAATATGTTCCATATTCCTCTTCCAGCTTAACGGTCTACTTTCTTTGTCCTGCACATTTCCATGCACGCATTGTGGTGCAGTAGTTGTACATGGTATAGTTATACGGTTTATAACTGCCGGCACTGCAGTTTTACTCCAGCTGGTCTTGGTGAATTTAGGGGTTAAAAGATGGAGCACTGCTGGAAATATGATCTGACTAACATGCTACAAAGCATTCTAATAAATTTGCTGTTTATCATAGAAATATATATAAGTGAGTCAGAGTTATGCTAAATAGAACATGGTATGGAGTATGGAGGACTCTAATGGAGACCTCTGTGGTTTCGGTAACACTTCACTTGAAGGGTGTCTACATAAAACATCCTATATAAACACTTTCTAAAATGTTTATGCATGTTTAAATCAACAAGTTGACACGTTTTACATGATATTAATACCACGTACTTCCTGATTTTTACATTTTTCAACAGTAAAGTCTTCATTTATTGTTTTTCAGTAATATGAAATGTCTCATTTCTAGACAGGCACAATGCTTTAAAATGACCCAGCTTTACCACATGCCCTGACACTTTCTGGAACTCTTTGTCTGGACTCATTTCAAGCCTTTTATTCTGAAACATTGTGCACTTTTCTGTTCTCCTTTTTTACTTTCTGTCGTCTGTAACAAACGTTGTGCTAGGGGGTGACTTCAACAGTCTATACACTTTGAGGAAAAGGTTATGAAGTTAACCAAGTTATTAAGTTAGCACATTATACATCTGGTTTCTCTGATACGGTGAGCGAGGAAGAAACTAAAAACAAAACCAGCCTTTTAACCCCAAGAGACTTGAGACTAAAACTATGGGATTAACTATGGGCCGAAACTGTGTCTGGGCTGCTGAATGAACCGTCTGCCACAATACAGTTTTAAAAGAACACAAAGCATAGAAAGAAGAAAGATTAACAAAGTGCCAAATAAGCCAAAAGTGTCCAAAGTGCAGGCCAACTTTATCTTAGCTGTCCAGAAATGAGGCATTTTGCTGAAATTGTAAATACAGGACTTTTACTTTGAAAAATGTTTCTCTGTAAAATGACATAGTACCATGTAAAACATGTATACTTGTGAATTTTGATTTACCCTGGTTCCTTGGAGGAAATGAAGCTCACCTCTGTTGCTATGTAAACTGTTTTTTGTTTGTTATCAACATTAACTTGTGTTCTACGCCCTTCCTGTGGTTATTGCATTTCAACTCTGAAAACTAACTGTTACATGTATGTATGTATAATATTTTATATATAATGAAATCCCTATAACAGATTTTTTAATAAGATATTAAAGGGCACAGTAAGCAGATGAACTGATGTTTTCCTGTTGTATTCCCACCGAGGGCAGAAGCTTGTGGCTGACTTTAATTAGATAATGTAATTATTATGATAATTAAAAATATTATGATAGTTATTCTAACTGTTACAGTGTTTGTTTCCATTTTGATTATGCTCTTGGACTGTGTTTATGAACTGTTTGCCTGGATGGTTTCACAAATGGGTTGGTTTTAACTTTCCATATCAACATCTTTGAGTTTGCCTGTTATTCAACTAACCTGCATGTGACCTTACCCATATTCCATGAAGCTGATGTCACTTTATAGTTGATGTCATTAAATCATTTAAAATAATAATGAAATCAGATACTAATGCTGCAGCACTGGCTTCCATCTGTCGACTTCGTCTCAGGGCATGTAGTCCTGAAACAACAGGGCGTTTGTGAAAATACAAACAAACAAACAAGTTTACCTGTTCTGTTAGCAGTAAAGTGTCTGACGTTCTGGAAGCCCATGTTAAGTGAGGTGAGGTTTTTGTATATGACTTTATATGAACTTTTCTTTTTAACACAATTAGGTCTAAGGAGTACGTGCATCGCTCCTCATAGCGAAACAGCAGACATCAAAAACATGTTTTTCACAACCACTACATAAACACTGTCTATATTTTGAAACATAAACTCAGAAGGCCTGCTAATTTTGGATAGCAAATCAATGCCTCTATTGATTTTGCAGACATCATGGCCTCTGGTTCCTATCAGCACCACTGTAGAGACAATGGTAAGTGTGTATAATTCTCAGCAATGCACCATTTCACATCAAATCTGTCATCTTCTAGAGGCATTAAACACCTCACACATCACCCCTGTGAACATTGTAAAATTTTTATCGCCCATTTCTAAATCAGCATATTTCAGATGTTTCTAGAACATGGCATTTCAAACCAAACCGCACCGAATGACCATGTTTACAGCTCAACGACTGAATTATACAGAACTTTTAAAGCATAATTTTGCTCTACAATGGCCCTATTCTCTCCTCTATCCCCGTCAACGGTTGAGGCGGAGCAGAGGGGTCAGTGGCCCTGTCCTCCTTGGAGATGTCACAGACTGAGGTCTCGAAAACACAGCTGCCTATTCACACTGCCTTACTGTCATGCTCCAGGCCGTCCCCAGCACAAGGCAGTGCTGCCCGAATGCCATGCTCAACCACACAGCCTAGTCCGAATGGCTGCCTCTCACAGATCGTACTTCCTGCACTGGATTCTTGCCCTCTTCCTCTTAGGTAAGAGATTCACGATCTCTGAAGCTTTGAAGTGTTAGTAAATGCTAAGGTTTGGCTTTAGATAATGTAATCTACTGTATTAACATGACTTTAGTACTGATGGCACATGTAATGGCTGAGCCTGATGGAATTTTACAGAGCACCACTTGGTGCTCACTTCTTCTGATGATGTGCTAATTCTTTCCGTACCTCACAGCTGCCCGATCATCAGTGACGGCGTTCAGGGTGACTGAAGGCAGCACAGTGATTCTCTCCTGCCATTACTCAGTGAAGCAGCACGGCCTGAGACACGTGTGCTGGGGTCGGGACTGTGGAACGTTTTGGTGTAATGACATCATAGTACAGACGGATGAAAGCGGCGTCATCTCAAAGGTCTCGGACAGGTACAGACTCATTGGAGACGTTCTCTCTGGACAAATGGACCTGGGCATCCAGCGTATACAAGGGACAGACAGCGGGCCTTATTGCTGCAGGACAGACATAGATGGGCTTTTCAATGACAAGAAGGTGACCTACACTCTAAAGGTCATGAGAGGCAAGTGGGGGCTTTTGCTTGTCATCTACAAAGACCTAAACCGTGTTTAAATGTTTCAAATAAACCTGACTTGCTTTTATTTTCAAAGTCCCAACAACAGTGCCTACAACTACTACTGCACTGGTCACCACAGAGCCACCGCAAACTCAGACAGGTGAGTAATGTATGAGTCAGCTAATCATCCTTATCCCTATATGCTGTGAAATCCATATGAGCTGATTCATGCGTCCCATACTACTGAACTGTCAATTTTGCGATCTAATAAGTGCTATATAACTGCTAACACAGAAACAACTGACTGACCTTTAAGTTACAACCGCTGACACCTTGTACACCCGCCTGTAGTTTTAAACATGACACTAAATGTCACTGTTGTCTTGTGCATCATCCGGATAGCTCAGCAACCCCTTCCTATGAAATGTCACCCACCGTTGTGGTCTAACGTCATTGCCGAGTGAATAAAAACCACAGGCAAATATGGTGTCAACCTGAAACTTTTTTTCTCCATAGTGCCGCATCTTTCAGACCTGCCCAGAGAAACAGAGTCATCGAGATATGACATTTCCAGGCCAAACTTAACCATACTTAATTTTGGCGGTATGGTAAGTATGATGAGTCACTGGTCACGTTTTCTGCATCGATCACTTACACATTTACTACACATGTAATGTAGATAGATAGATAAGATAGATAGACAGATAGATAGATAGGCAGACAGGCAGACAGATAGGCAGACAGGCTTTTTTTTTTAGTCTTTGTAGTTTTTGATTTAAGTGAACTTTAGTCCAGTCTAGTGAATTTGTACAATGAGTTAAAAATAAATTAAATATTTATTAATAACAAAATATTTAATATTAGCAACATCAAACAAAATAACATCACATCTCTCGAAATTTCCTCTGAGATCAATATCTATCTATCTATCTAATTTATGGTTTGGGTTTTTTTTTTTTTTTTTTTTTTTACATCAAATTTATATATGCAGGTTGAGGAAACGGCCATGTTTGGAGCAAATCTGAAATGGAACAAACACTTGTATAGCTGATTGGGAATTTCCAGACCAACAAATCAGCATAGACTTCATTAAATAATGAGTGGATCAAAAGGGGGTGGAAGATAGATCGAGGGCCAAATCTTAGTATGGCAAATGGGCATGTAAAACCGCATCCAGGGGTTTCCACACATGCCTGCTATGTAGACATCAGAGAACAATTTAAATCGCTGAATAAAGCATTCCACAGCACCTTTGAATAATCCCACAGATCAGTTTCCTAACCCCGGTTCTGGAGGCCCAGTACCCTGCACATGTTAGTGCTTTCCCTGCCTTAACAACCCAACCCACCTCAACTCAGTAGGGTCCTATTATCTAGCTCATTGGAAGAATCAGACGTGCTGGCAGCGTGCTTCAAACCTGAGCTTTGGTACTCCTCCATCCAAACATTTCCTCTTGACATTCCAGCATCCCAGCCCATTCCCAGCACTGCATATAGTCACAAAAACATCAGGGCAGCTGTTGTGGCCATCTTCCCACCTACCATCAGTTTAAAAAGACAAATTATCTACCCTCTCTGTCATCTAGCCTGAAGAAGCAGTCTCAAGCATCACACTACAGATCAACATCCCCGTGCTGTCCCTGTCCATAAGCCTGCTCTTGTTCCTGCTGGGTGCTCTGGCTCTGCTGGCCTTCAAACGTACGTACTCGCTCTGCACTGCTCTGTAGATCTAATAACCTGCATCTGCCTGGGTCCTAACTCTGTGTTCTCATGGGACCTGCAGGTGGACTTTACATGAAGGTGCTAGAGAGTGGATGGTAAGTAGAATACACATTGTGCTGGGTGTGTGAAGAAATATGAAAACGCTGACTCTGTTCTATTTCATGCTTCAGTTTCTCAAACGAGCCAAGGCACATCATTTATGAAATACGGACCAGAAGACCAGTGGAGGAGAACATTTACACCCTGGAATAAGAGCAAAACACAAACTCACATGCTTTTTATTTAATGTGTCACCTGTAAAATCGAAGGTTCAGTTGACCTGTCTATGGTTTGGGCTTCCACGTGTTTAGAAAGCCAGTGAAACCCGAGTGTTGCGGTGGTGCTTAAGACAGCGCATTGTGTTAGACTAGATTTGGTGGGAAACTTCTATTGGAATATACGTGTTTTATAAAATATCATTATTCATGATGAGAATATTCAGAAAATACTGACTAGGAAATAAAGAAATTATATAATTTCCTTTGTTAATCTGTAAATACAGAGACAAGTAGATGTATCCCTCTCTTATTTCCTCGTACTATTTGAGTTCTTGTGGCAGAATTACAGAAAATAAATGATATTAATGGCTGATCAAATATGTATTCAATATTTTTTATGTGAAGGAGGAATTTGTAAGAAAACACAACCTGTTGAATTCATACTCCAAACCACAGGGGGCAGTGTATACCTCCTTCTCACATCACTCTCCTTTATTTTCTTGTGATTTATTGAGTGGGCAGCGTTGGTAGCTGATTTAGCTCAACGCTGCAGTGGCTCATTATCACTGCTTGAGTTACACAGTGGTATAACAGCACTGCATGGCTGGAACCAGCTGGTTAGCATGCTAACGTTGTACATATCTCTGCAGCATGATACACAGATGTCTGATACATGTATACTGCTGTTATTTTTTCACGTTCTGTTGATACATTTAGTTCATGTTAAAATGTTTTCAACTACAAATTGTACAAACGACCCTTCAAAAATAAACAGGGGGTTTCGATTGAAGAGGTGCAGTTTATCACAGGACATATATAAAACTGATATTTTGAAAGAACATGTTTCATAAATTACAGTAGCTCCGTACCTTCAGCAACCAATTCACATGTGGAGTGTTATGACATTGCTCAACCTCCTTTAGGTGTTACACTAAAGAGAATACATTTCTTTTTTCTTCTACTACTGCTCATTATTCTTTTTACTCATTTTTACCATGGGTGCCAATAATTACGGAAGGGACTGCATATATCAGAACCTGCATACATCATTCTGTACTCATTTGAAATACTCGATAAAACTTTTTACCACTAGATGGCCTGCATGTAGAGTTAAAGACATTATTTAATTAAGAAATTATATTTTTATTATTTTATTAATTTTCCATGTTTTAATGTTCTTGATAATTAGTAAACTTTATTAAACAAACTTACTAAACGCTCATACCGTTATGTCTGATCATGCTATGGCCTTAGGCTTAATAATCATTAGAAGCATATCGTCGCTGTCCAAAGAAAAACATGTATCTCTTTTTTTTATCTATTTTTGTTGATTTTTACTTTTATGCCTCATTTGATTACAAGAGCTGCTGTTTACACTGTGTGTAAATTTCATGAAGAATGGACCAACAGAAATGACCCAAAATTGCTTGGAAAAACGTCTGGTTCCATTGAGCTCTATTCAAATAAAATAGCGTTTTTTGCCTCTCCTGTAAATTTGGAAGCCATAGTTGGCATTGACTCCTAATTGTATAGTGACGGAATATCTATACTAAAGCCATAGGAGGCTTTTTCCAAGTTTAGTAAATATGATCCATCTACAGTATATTAAGGTGCATCATTCCAGGTCATTATAGACTTTTAGAGAAGTTATGCTTTTCTTTAAAATGAGATATTGTATGTGCACATACCAGTTTAGGGAGCACTACAAGTGCTCTGTACAGCTAGTGAAGTGAGATAATTAACAGGAAAAGGGATTATTCATAAACAGAACATTCAATGAAGCACTTCTACAGAATTAACAAGCAAGAAATCTTAAATGCTGTTTAAACCGGGGAGTTATTACTGACAGGGTATGCTATTATAATTCATAAATTATTCAAGCTGGATTAGTGAGCAGAAGAGGAATGGTAATGTAGCGTGTGTTGACTGTTCGATTTGAACAGCCCAGATCGAATCATAATCATCATCACGTAGACATTTACGCCAGCATTATGTGACAGTCACTGTACTTCCTAATTAGGCAGAGGCATTTTCTATTACTGGGCTTTACTGAGGGGTTCTACTACTACTGAGGGTGTAATGAGGTCGGCAAATATGCAGAAAGTCACTCCAGAATTATAATAAAAACTAGACAAGACAGATTTGTGTTTGATTAACTCAGTAGTCTATTTCTATTTCTACTATGTGCAAAAAAACTGCATAACAATCCTGTCTTCTGGATTTAATTTTTTTGTATTTTATTTATATTTTTCTGTACTTTTTGTATATAGATCATATTTATTACTTGTATGTTTTCCTGACACTCCTGTTCTTTCCTCTGTGCTGCTGTAACAATGTAAATTTCCCACTGTGGGATCAATAAAGGATTATCTTATTAAAATCACAGATATATTTTACAAGCGTGTTAAGGAATAATTCCAGAGCAGGATGAAATACACAAGCCATGTACTTGATTTGAGTATTACTCCAGTTCCTCCCTCTAAACCTCCACTCGAGTACTAAAGTATTTGCCTTCAAATATACGTAGGAAAGGAAGCATGTAAGCAAATGAGGAAATTAAAAGCGGCAATGTTTATTACGGCTCTAATGTCCTTTTTTTTTTTTTTTTTTTTTTTGGAACAAGGCTTATTGCTTAATCAAGTCAATGCATGTGAAAAGACTCTAGTGTCACTATTGGTCCACCAGTCTGCGATAGAAGGTCAATAACTAGTCTGGCCAAACAGTAAAGACCGTTTCCACATTATGTAGTGGAGTAAACATCTTAACTGATATGAAATGCAGTGGAGTTAAAGTAAAATTACTTCAGTAAAAAAATAACGACTTGCAATTCGTTTTAGCTAATCAAGATTTAGCTTATGTTAGCACTTGTTAGCTTAAAAGCTAAAAATCATAACATTAGCTAATAAACAAGCTAGCAGGCCTAGCAAGGCATAAACTAAGGAGCAGACAGACAGAAGGATACGGGCGTCATATGTAGTTTATGTTACTGGTGTTAAATGATAACTGATGTTATGTTAGCTTGACAGTCAGACAGCTAACTTACCGTCTTTAGAAGGCCATGAGCATTTAAATCTTCTCGGCTGTCTCGGAAGTGTCGGGCAAATTACCATTTTGTATGCCTGTTAAAAAGCTTCTATTACTTCAAAGAAGAATTGAGCTGCCAGCTGAATACCAGGAGCACTTCAGACACCTGAGTGGGCTGGACAAAAGAACAATTAGTCACCTGTCGTGCCAGATTTGGTGGATGCCTTCCCTGGCACAATTCTGAGCAAATTTTTCTGCACTGTAGCACCTCTTCACCGCAATCTACGGATCTCGTCGCTCACACCCCGCAGGTCATTATAGCCGCGTCTTCCTCATGCAATGCATTGAACATTTGTTTAGTGAGCTGACAAACAACAGTGAAAATATATATATATATATATATATATATATATATACACACACACACACATACAAGCTCATGATGCTCATACCTGGGGATATATACTTATGGGACATGATCAGTTCTCTGGTGCTGCAGACATTCACATTAACTGCTTATTTCTGCGTCAGGACATCACAAGCCTCTGTGGCGGCATTCAAAACTTAATGAAGTGTCAGCAGCATGAGCAGGCCTCACAAATCAGCACACAGACACGTGGGTTTCCTCTTCAGCCATGTAACTTAACAACATCTGCTTCTTCAGATAATGTAGAAGTGATCACTTTCAACAAACAACAGCGCCCCCAAGTGGGAGAGTAATATAATCGAGAATAACAGAAACATAAATTATGATTGTGACTTTCTGGCAGAAGTGGAAAAAGTACTGGAAGATTGTAATTAAGTAAAAGTACCTCTACTTTGCATAAATTCTACTCAAGTAAAAGTACCCATCTAAAAATCTACTCAAGTAAAAAGTAAAAAAAAACTAGTCAATTTAAAATTTATTTTAAATAAAAGTTACATAGTTACTTTCAATTATTTGATGTAAAAAAAAGTACAAGTCATAAATTAAATTGTTTTAATGAACTATTAGTCCATATAATAATTAGAACCTTTCAGGCAGTATAATGTGCAAACTTTGTTCAGACCACCCTATAAAACACTTTCAAATACAAGTGGCATATGTTTCTATGTCCATTTTTTTCTTTACTGACGACTGCTAGCTGTACTGCGAATTAAAGCAGTACACTAAAGCAAACTTACCGAGACACTCACGTTTTAAAGACAGCTAAGCGATTCCTTAGCAACACTGTGCTCTTCCTTCCTTTTACAGAAAATATAATTCACAAATTAACTGCATAATGTTTACAACCTGTTGAGAAGTATAATGTGCAAACTGTGTTCGGGCTACACCATAAAACATTTTTAAGCACAACTGGGAAAAGTGGAATATTCTGGACTGTAAGATCCAATTCAAAAACCACAATAAAAAAAAACAAAAAACAAAAATAAAACCAAAATCAAACAAAGTATCCCAGTATGGATGCTGTGCACAGTCTAGCATAATAATATAGACTATATGCTACTCTACTAGGCTATTATATTAGGTATTAGGTATTACTGATAGGCGAGATAGAAGTTAGCATCATTTACATCTTATACACTTACAGCACAGTGCAAACATGCTTCTGAAGTGTCATCTAAATTTGTGGTGCCTTTATTTGCCTTTATTTTCCATAGTTATACTGTGCACTACCAACATCAATTCTCATAAAAGAGTGGTAAAGCTGGGAAGATTTAGCCTACCAGACAGGGCAGAGTGGGAAAACAGAGATTTGAACAGGTTTAATACCTTTTGTGAGTATTTTATGACATTTATTGACATTTTCTTTCACCCTCCTAAGCAGGTGGCGAGCTACCTGTTGGAGACCCCTGGTGTAGACTAGCCTACTTAATGCACTCCACTCTGTGACATCTAAACTTAAATGAGAATGTTGCATGCTGTTTAGCCACTAGGCTACAATATAAAGTGAGGTGCCTCCCTATCCATATTTAAAACCATCCTAGCATCCTTCTATTATTTTACCGTCACATTTAATGTACATTTTCAAAGGCCTGCAAAGCTTGCATTCCCAATCTAGCTGTTATTTTGAAGGGCTATCACTGTCCAGCCAATGCTCTAGTCTATGCTACAGCTAACAACCCAGGAGCTAGTCTATTATAAACTTCATGAGACAAATTGCATCTGAAATCATACACTTGTATTATTTCGTTCTGATAAAACCAGTTTGTAAACGTGAGGTGGTTCAGTCCATTTGGGCGTCTTCACTTGAAACGTTATCAGTAGCCTATGGATGCTAGGCGGCTAAACGAATCGATATCATGAAGGTACAATTTACATTTTTAACCAAACAATAAATATAACGTTTGGGCAACGTTTGTTACACAGGCAAACGCACATACACTCTGCTTACCACCACATGCTTTCGCAGGGTTGATGTGGAAGTTTTGAAAGCTGACAGCTCTGTTCGGCGGGGCGGGCACATTTTGCATTGCATGAAGACGTTACATCCTCGTTTGCGCTTGAAAACAAAGAACTGGAGATATGGCCAAGGATTTCCTTCGCTTTCCGATTCCTCTCCTCCACCGGAATTCAATTTCTCTGCTTGGCAATCCTCAACCTTCTCCGTGCCCTCCATCTCTTGCTCGTCTGTCTCCGCACCAGCCATCTTCCAACGATAGCCTCAAGTTGAAATTCTGCGCGCGAGCATCCGCGCCTGCGCAGTTCAGACAATTTGTTTTTTTCCCTGGCATTTCATTTTTACTCGGTAACGGGGAGTTTTCAAATATACTTGTGTCAAAATGTACTCGAGTAAAAGTAAAAATTACCTATTTCAAAAACTACTTCAAAAATTACAAATTACTCACAAAATCTACTCAATTACAGTAACGTGAGTAAATGTAATTCGTTACTTTCCACCTCTGCTTTCTGGGTACCATGGAGGTAAGACTAATGCTAAAAACCTTAACAAGGAATAAAACTTTATACCCTAGTGAGATCCACAGGGCTGATGAGTCTGGCCAATCATAACCATCAGACTCAGCCCCGTTGTGTGGGTGATCAGACTGACTGGAAGATTTTAGAGAAAATACAACACCAGGTTAGTCTCAGTGTGCATGTCTTTCAGCATCCTACTGGTGCTGATACATACATGAAACATTTCATATTCCATTTGGGAACACAAGACATTTTAACGCATACTTTATATTGTCGGTTCATCACTACAGGTTCAGAGGCCAAAGGTCACCTAAACAAACACATTACCAAAAGAACAGACCTTCTTTCCCTTTTCCTTATGAAGTGAAAATTAAAACAAAAGATTCGGTCTTTCAGCGAGGTCCCATAGACACAGCAGGTACTAATTAAAAACAACTGAGTACATACATGCAGTGGACATATGACATTAAAACTACAGGCTTCAGTTGCTTTACCACAAGCCCTGTTCTATTACTTGCTCTCCTAGCACTGTATACAAAGCATGCTTAACGTGTGTACGTGTGGTGTGTTTTTGAGGGTTTGACATTGAGAGACATGTGAACGATTCAAGTATTACACTCAGCCGTGCATGTGGGGTAAGCAAGGACAGGCCTATCTCTGTACCTGACTGACCCAACTGCCACCATTACAGACATCCAGCGAGCAGTGGAGTCCTCCATGAGTCATCCTGTTAGTGCAGCACCATCGGCAGACGGCTGCACCACGCAGGACTACATGCACACAGACCGTTACCACGACTGTCCTTAACACCACGTCACCATCACCAAAGACTGCAGTGGTGTCGTACCAGACTGTCATGGAGTGACTCAGAATGGCAGCGGGTCATCTTCAGTGACGAGTCCCGCTTTAGTCTTGGTGGAGACGAACAACGAATCCGTGCGTGGAGGCACCGTGGTCAGCACCAAGATGAATGTTGGGAAGGCCTGGTTTCACTCCACCCCTACCGCACCACCTGCAGGAACTGTGTGAGGATGTTCAAGCTGCACGGGATGGATTATCACAGGACACCATTAGGAACTCGAGAGCTCCATACCGAGACGTCTGGCGTGTTGGGTTAGCAAACACGGCGGCCCGACGCCATACTGAGAGACAGACTTCTGTATGTGTAGCTCAATAAATATTGATCATATCAGTCAAAATTATATCATCAGTTATTGATCCTGGTCACCTTTATCTTCCTTTCCAACAGCACCGCAATCCCACACCTCCTTCTGGGAGCAGATATTCGTGTGACGGAGAACCAGTCTAGAACCAATATATACAGATACACTGGACTCATCGTAGATGCTGTTAGTACAGTGACCGTGTATTGTCGGTATCGTCTCCTAACCAGGTTTGCAAATTACTTGACATTTTTGTTTCTCTGTAAAATAATTTCAAATAAACTTTATTTATGCATAAACTGAGTCTGAACTGTCAATCTTATTACACATGAACAACAAAAAAGGACAACACCTTCCACCCTTCATACTACCATCTTTATACTCAATTTGTTTTAAACAAATACTCACTGTACAATACAATGTATTCATTATTACAATGTGCCTTCAGAATACAGTGGTTGTGTTCGTTCTGTCTCTGTCTCAGATGCAGTGCATTAACTGATGCTCACTCGATGTATTCGGTTGTAGAGGAATGCATTGTACAGGTTAAAAGATTAAAAAAAGCAGAAAAGTAACAGTAAGAAGGACAACAGATACACAATTATTTTTCCTTTTCTTTCCATAAAGAAAAAAGGCATCTTAAGGCTTATATGCTGAATTAGATGGACATTTCTCAGGAAGTAGAGAGGTCCGGAGAGTAAATTACAGCTCTTATGTTGACCTTTTTTTTTTTTTCTTTTCTTTTTTAAATTCAAACCGAACAAAAACACTGGTATTAATAACTATCATCCACAAAAGACTATTCTTACTAACAAAACAAGTTCAGAGAAAAAGACATGAAAAAGAAAGACAGCAAGAAGCCAAAGACCGGTTCCCCTCAAGTTCTATCTGCCAGTGATTAAGAGAACAGCTACCAAATTACCAGCCGGGTTCCCCAGCCTTCTAATATTCACATCCTCAGAGTTTCTTAGCAACTGATTGTGGAATGTAATATGATATTGGGTCAGCATCCATGGCCAACTGCATTACCTGTAATCACTGATAGTAGTCGACATGTCTTCGTTAATGCATCAAAGTGATTTCTCTTTTCCTTTTTGTTATTCCTTCTTTTTTTTCCTTGTTTTTTTTTTTTTTTTTAAACATCTGCACGCCTCATGAGAGGGCCGCAGTGTTCCTGAGAGGCCTGCCAGAGTAGAGTAGCAGGTGGTGAACAGAGGTGTTGAACGCTGGCGATGCAGGGGAGAAAGTAGCATCCTTTAGACAAGAGTTTAGTTCTCCTCAATAAGGGTAATGTCTAATTCAGTACAATCCCTCTCAAAAACACTTTGCTGTCCCCCATCACGAGAGGACTCTGCCTCCTCTCTCTCCTCCTCCTCCTCTTCCTCCTCCTCCTCATCACTTTCACTCAGTGGTCCAATACTCGTCCTTCCTAAGCCTTCAGCAGGCGAGCACGACCCTCTGAAGTCTCCAAAAAAAGGCTCAAGGCCCATGCAGACATCCCCTCCACAGGCAAGTTTACCACGCTCCAAACAACTTAGGGGGTCTGTGCTCCGGGTCTGAAAAGAGTTTATTAAAAAAGAGGAAAAGATCAGTTAGACGCCGAACAGAGCAGGTTAACTGTGATAAACCTGAAATCTGAAATCTCAATCTGCCCTCTACAACTACAGGTACAGTCTCCTAATTTCACTGCCACCGTTTCTCAAGACCGTGCTTTAATATCTGATGTGTGTTTACTAAATATTTCACTATACATGAAGATCTGTGTGGTATCCTCAGAGCTGTGACATGTCAGAACCCTGTTTAGGTCCCTGTTGTGTCCCTGTCTGGCATTTTTAAGCTTGCTGGGGCACAGTGCTCACACTGTGGCGGATGAAACAACTGATATGCTGGCAGGCTATAATGCAGGCTACTGGTGTGTGTAACTTTTACATGCTAGTTTTAAGAATTAAAGTGAGCTGTGGTTCCTCGCCCCAGTCAAAAACATCGGATCCAACATCAGGTACATGGTTTATAAGTAAGCTCAATATTATAATACTCAATATTTGCTAGAAATCTGCAATTTACTTATATTTCCTTTCTGAAAATAAATTAATTTAAATTAATTAATCATTTAAAATTAATGTGAGTCGAGGAGATGAAAAAAAAATCTAATTTTATTTTGCTTTGCAGAAAAAAAAAAAAGAATTGTAATTTATAGTGCATACGATGGGGTCTCCAGGACTTTCAATACATTGCTTCATTCTGTATTATTGATGTGCATTTAAGCCCCGCCCCCTACTCCAAACAGAGAAATGCGAGTATTCAAAGAACCTGGATGTGAAAAGCCACCATTACCTGTGTCATTTTTGCAAAGTCTAGCACAGGCCGTGCACATGGTCGGTCCGGATCCCTGCGACGCTTCAAGCCAGGTTTCAGCAGAAGCAGGTCACATGGCTGAGAGTGACAGCGTGGAAGTTGAGGAGGAAGAGCACGGCGCACGGAAGATGGAGTGCTGCACGCAGACGATGGTGAGGCGGGCACTGCTGGAGGATGAGACGGTGGCTGGGGGGGGACCTGGGGTGGTGGAAGGAAGTGTGCGGCGGCTTCACGGATGAGGACAGGAGACAGCGAGAAGCGCCGCTGTGGAGGATGAGGAGGGTGAAGAGGGGACGGCGAGGAAGAACACGAGGAGGGCGAAGGGAAAAAGCAGCAACACGCACCACCTCCTGCAGTGTCACTCGGGTCCCAGGGGAAACTCCATGGCAGCGGGGAGTCGGGGGAAAGGGCCAAGCTGAAGAAGGTAGGGCTGGAGGACGAATGCAGAGAGGAATTTAGAGAGGAACTGGGGGCACGCAGCGGACATGGCCCCCCCGCGCCCCCTCCACTGTGGCATCGGCGGTTCACTGGTGTCCAGACCTTGGAGGCACTTGGCCGCCAGGTGTACCGGCAGCGTGAAAGGTCCTCCGGTACAGACAGCGAACGACAGTGGCGTTTGGGGGGTGGCGGGGGGGGAGGGGGTGGCCCGGGAAAAGACAGGTCCGTCACAGAGGTGCTTGGAGCAAGCGGACGATTCAGGGTGTCCCCCTCCGGCAGGTGGGCAGCAGAAGGTCCCAGAGGCACAGGGCCGGGGGGGAAGCTGGAGCTTAGCACACCCTGCAGGCCAGACCTTGAGGATGGGCAGAGTTGCCAATAACTGCTCTCTATGGAACACGAGAAGAACACAAGCAATAAGCAACAGACCCCTCCTCACTTCTCCCCTCACTTTCTCAGGAGCCAGGGTTCTACTTTCAACACATGAGGTTTCCACTGCGGTCAGGTGCTCCAAACCAGCCAACAAAATTCTCAACAAAATTTCTAGATCAAATAAGCAAGACGTGGCAGAAAGCATTAAAGCAGTTCATTACTAAACATATTTAGCTCATTTATTAATACTTTATGACAAAATGCTTAAAATTTATTTTAGTACAAGCATTATTTAGTATTTAGCAATTTTTTTGTTGCTTTTTTGTTTATTTGGCTTTCTTGATTATTTACAAAGACCAACATTGTTTAAAGGACACCCCCACCTTAATAAAAAATAAAAAATAAATAAAAAAATTTAAAACCACAAAAAAGTAGGGCTGCCCCCTTGAAGTCTATGAGTCGAATTGTCAGTCTGACACCCTTTAAGTCAACTGAGAGACTTCAAGTCGATTGTTTTTCCACTGTAAAACAGACTAAAGCTTACGAAAAAAAACTTTAATAATGTAAAAAAACATTTTAATAATTATTAAAGGGGAATAATAAATATATATTGAAGTTCTAGCTAAGCTATGATGCCTGCTTGCTCAAAAATTTTATCCACGTTGAAGGAAGCTAAAGCTGTGAAGCTGAGAAACATGGGTGGAGCGATATCTCAGAGAAAGAGGAGGAGCTTCTGAAGAAGAGAATCTGAACAAATGAAACCTAACTCTGCTCTTCATTCAGTCAGACATCCAACACTCCTCCAAACGAGGGAGCTGACTTTCGTTTAGACATGATAGCTGTTTGCGTGAAGGAAAAACAAACCTAAGACGTTTGATTTATTATAATTCTGTTATTTTAGAACCTAAATTACAGATATGTTTATTTATTCATCTACAGCTAAGATTATCTTTATTTAAAGATAGGTACAGTCACTTAATACGCCTGCTGATAAATGAGAAACAACGATTTCAGCGCTGGTAATATAATAATTAAACGGTTTCAGGTCTACTATTCTTCTTTTCATCTAATAATAATTTAAATATGGACTAATCTGGTTTTATTTAGCAGCTCATTATTTGAGAGATGAAAGACGAAGGGTCCTCCTACTGAAGAAGCTGTTAGAAGTGAAATTAAAAAGACAGGCTATAAATACGAGCTGCTGCCCAACACTACACTATGTAACTAAATCAGGCTCCAGTTCAGATCGATCATCATAAGCCCCGCCTCTTTAGTTCAGAAATATGTTCCTGTGACTCTGCTGACTCTCTAAATGAGGATGATCGGATCTGAACCGTGTGCAGACCGATTTACTGACTACTAGATCATGTACATGGAGAAAAAACATAAACGAATAGTCGAATCGTCGGCCAGGACGGGGGAATCCGATTCCACTGGCAAAATTCAGGTACAGTCCAACAAAAGAGGTCAGTTAATGCCAGTTCAAGAAGCATGTACAGTGTGCTAACACCACAAACACTTGTGAAGAGCTAAATAAATAAACGGGGACCGTCCTGATGTCTTTGTCGTTGTCGTTGTGCTTTGGACTCTTTATTGAGGCTACACATTTTTATCGCTGATGCTGAGATACGTTTTATCTGCATTTGACTTGTTTTACATGATTTAATAAAGTTACAAATATATCTTATTTTTATAAAATGCAAGCCCAGATAGATCTAGCTTGTGTTTCTACATTTGCCAAACATTCGTCTGTAAATTCCATATCAGTGCACCCTTCTAAAATGGCACGCTCAGCGGGAACTTGTAGATCCAGATCAGTAGAACCAGGTAGCAGCTGCAAGGTTTTCCCTTAAGCTTTAGTAAATGGCCAAAAGAAACCAGACAGATAGCTGTGACTCCTTATTCAACATACACTAGATATAATAATTTGAGTTGCTGCCGCACAATATGAGGACGATAAACGCCAGGGACCGTATAGCAGACCACTGTGATGCTGGAAAATCAAATCCAAGTCATTCAGAGACACAAGAAAAGGTGAGGTTTGTCAAATTCACCTGTTTGGTACAATGTTGAGAAGCAACAACAATCGTACCTTGTAAAAAATAGCGGAGCTTCACCCACTATTAAGAAATTTAATAAAAAAAAATAAATGAAATTTAAAAAAAATTTTTTACAATTTTACAACTGCTGAACAGTCCCGGATGAACTCCTCCTCCTACTACTACTACTACTACTACTACTACTACAACAATACTCTCAGGGGTTACACGATTCAAACAGAAACAGAAAGGCCGGGTTAAACAGTTCATAAACTGAGCTCAGCCGCCAGATCTTCTGCACAGATGAGACACAGACTAACCTATTCAAGTGTGATAAAATCAGAAACGCGGCAAGAAAAAGGAACCGTCTGCGATCCAAGGCATGTCACTTCATCTGTGTCTTAACTGATTACGCAACTGCTGAAGTTGCATGATGAACTAAATATGCTCCACAACTGGCTGTGTACCACTCTGTACGATGGCCTCATGCCTCCTACTAAACGAAGCTAGAGGTCTTAATATTTCACTTACTGAGATCAGAACTAGGGAAGGATCAATGAACTGATAGTGGTACTGGGTCTGGACCTTGCTCATTTACATACCTCATACAAACGCACCAATACTGAGCTCTAACATCAGTATCTATGTCTAGCATCAGTATCAGTAGGGCTGCCCCCTGAAAGACCACAAGCCTAACCATCAGAGACCTGTCAGGAGATTCTATGAGTTTTTTTTTTTTTGATTAGTGCGATTATAATGAAAGATGACATGTGCTGGTGGTTCACTGATTAGTGAAGCAACCCCGAGACAGAGAGACTGGTCAGCTAGGCTAGCTATAATCAAGACTCACCAGAAGTTTAAAGTCTGGTTAGAACTTTGAACCTTTGAAGAACTCATAACACAACGGGATAGCTGTTCTGCAATTATCAGGCTGCATTTACTATAATATACTACACACTGAGCAGACATGGGGTCTGTTTACAAAGTAAGTGGTTGGTGTAGCTCAGCGGATAACACCACTGCCTGCCAGAGAGCCACCACCACATGTGGGAGACTGGGGTTCGAATCCCAGTCTGGGTGACTATGCTGTGCTACACCAATAAGAGTCCTTGGGTAAGACTCCTAACACTACATTGGCCTCCCTGTAATATGATTAACCTTGTAAGTCGCTCTGGACAAGAGCGTCAGCTAAATGTCATAAATGTAAATGTAAGTAGCACACAGGTGGGAGCTGGATCGCCGTTATGATAGCCACTGTTTAGAGTAGGCCAAACCCCAACTCTAAGCAGACAAACAAACTGATCCGTTCAAATCTTAAATTACAAGTTTATAACTTGTTCATTAACTCATTTAAAACTTATTTATTACGTCTGAGATGATGTACGGCAAACCAAGAACAAGTTATAATTTCAAAAAAGATGACACTCTGAATTTATTTAACATTTTCAGGCCTGTCGTTTTTATACTTTTATCTAAAATAAACAAAAGAAAAAAAATCTTTCAGATTGATGATTTTTTTTTTTTTTTTATGACTGAAGAGAATCAGATCCTGTTGAGCGATGTCAGTTGGTGCTATGAAATTTCCAACTAACTATTTTGTTTATTCATCTACTAACTGTTTTTAAGGTTTACAGCAAATTAGGAAATTGGACTATTCAAGCTTGATATAAACAAACGTATGTACTATCTGCTACATTATTCCAGAAATACATACAGGGATCTATCAAAGTCAGATCTTCAAAACATGTCTATGGAAGATTTTGAGAACCTGTTGATGCTCATTGGGCTGGAAAGGGAGTCAAACCATCTCTAAACAGTTCAGACTTCATTATTCACAAAATGATGGAACATTGGAAGTCCATTGTTTCCCTTCTGAGGAGTGATCAACCATCTTCACTCCAGGAGCAAGGCATGTAACAGCCAGCGAGCCCACAAAGGAACCCAGGATAACTTCTAAGCTACTCTTTAACAGTGGCTAACGTTAATGTGCATGTGTCCACTGTCAGGAGAGCAATGTACAACAATGGTGGGCAAGGCTGGCAGGGCTGCAAGGAGGAAGAAGATGGATGCCCATCTGGTTTGCTAAACATCATGATGAAAAGTAGGCAGACTGATATGCAGTTCTTTGGTTTTAAAGAGACGCATTACGTTTGGGGAGAGGACATGGTGGTGGTAGCGGTCTCACAGTCTGGGGTTACCTTCCTGCATATGGATCAGGGCACCTTGGAATAATGACTCTGACTATATTCTACCATTAAACAGGTTAAAGAATAGCTCAGTTCTGAAATAGCCAAGTCAACATCCTGACCTTAAGCCTATGAAACGTTGTGGAAGGACCTGAAATGACAGAAGCCACCAACATCCCAAAACTCAAGCTGTTCTGAACAGAGGAATGGGCAAACATTCCTCCAAGCTGACTTGGATTTATTTGGGAAATAGACTGTAGGGAGAACATAGATACCATATACATCACAGCCTGGTTTTAGTAGTTAGCTGTGCTGCTGTAGCTCAGTTTTCTGTGGCCAGGTTCACCTACAGCCTGATGAAATGTCCATGTATATAACTCGATCAGAATGGACTTGTCCAATTCAGGACACAGTTTCTGTGATCTTATAAAAAGCCCCTGAAACAGGAGTAGCAGATTATATCTAACTCCTGTTTCCTAATCTAGTGACCCCTGAAATAGAAATATATATATACAAAAAGGTACACCTTCCTACACCTTCTGAAGGAGCATAGCTCACTCATGGGATGCTATTGTATGAATGGATACAATTTGGCTTGATTCCATTAGAATAATAAACGTACACATAGAAACGTTCTTAAATAATGTTATTAAAAAATTCATGGTCCATCGCCGACATGGTCACTTTGCATGTGCCTAAAAAACTTTGGGTTCTAAAGATTTATTGTTCAACTGCACACTTACCAGGCATCAATCCATCTGTGGGCCAGCAGGTTTCGGTGAGGCTGTGAGGATCATGCAGATGCTACAAGAAAAGAGCACTGAGATAAGAATGAAACAGATACAGAGGGTGTACAAAATAAGAGTCTCAACCATAAAAAAATAATAATACTCCTACATATGAGCCATTTTATCCAGTTACCCCACTCAAACAGGTGTGCTTTATAGGTATGCATTTAAAACTGTAGCCCATCTGAGAATGGTCACCCACCCTAACAACAACCAGGCATCAGCAAGGCTGTGGTGGTCCTTTCCCAGCCAAGATACAAGGGGGACAATAAATTTCATAGTGGCAAATGGGCTACAGTGATTAATTGTAAATTGATAAAAAAGTGCATCTACCAGGTCACCAATCTGGACACTGTATGTGATGTTTCCATTAATGTGTTGGAGCTATCATGTTGTTTATGTGCTTTAGCGTTTAACAAAATCAAAAATGAGCTTTACCAAGCTGATGTCCAGTGGCTGAGGATAAGACTATGGATTTGCTCAACATTTAGCATAACCATGGCTAGGCAAATGAGGTGGTCTGTCATGAAGCTGTTGACCATCTGAAAGGACCGTAGGCAGCACGGGCTCCCCTTCCAGACCAGTTTCGGCTACCATGATGACTCCATCACCTGAGAATTAGAGAATTAGAGATGAATTACTCACTCCTCATCTGGGACCATTTTAAAAGCAAGAGAAATCCATAAACAACACCAGACACCAGTGCTATATAGGCTCATACTAATATCCCAACGTTTTAGAGACGTCTGGTTACCTCGTATCCCTAAACAATATTTATTTATTACAAATAAACATTCTGTCTGCAACTGACTGCAGCCTATAAGGGAATCTAATAAAGCGGAAGTGACGACAGAGTAGAAAAACCCATAGTCAAATAGCATCCTGCCTGACATTCATCTTGGATGACATGTTACACCAGTAAAAACATTATCTGTGGAATTGTGTTGAGTTACCAGAGGCTAAAATCAAAATCTGATTTATCATGCTCACACGGACGTGTCCAGACGTCGCTCCATGGGGGTTAGCTAATGTTGGTTTATTTAGCTAGCTAGTCATATACCACAGCACGGGCAAACCCCACTATCCCGGTCTTAAATGGCAAACGGAGTACCAGTCGAAGGCGCTCTTATCATATAAGCTCATTTGAACGGCCAGCTCTCTGAGCAAAGCATGCTAGCCACCTAGCATAACACAAATCTAGCTGAGCTAAACATCTCCATGTTCGTCTGACGGGCCGGTCGTCCTGTCACAGCTCAACTAACATACAGACGAACAGCGAACTACTGCGTGGTGGGTTTAAAACGTCGGATCAAAACATACCGTCTCCCTCTGTCGTTCAAAAATAAAAATCGATCAGCTGTGCGAGATAGCAGTCCGTGAATGAAAAGCTATCCAAGAACGCCATTTAGCCAGCTAGCCAGCAACGGGTTGGCTGGCTACCTAGAAAGCAGTAATGGCAGCAATGGCACAGGCCCACTAGCTAAATCAGGACATGCAGCGCTGGCTGGCTAGCTAGCTATCTGCCCAGTGATCACCAACCGCGGCCAATAACGCAAGCAGTGAAAATCACAATGCAAATTCACATATCTATTAAAGCCTGCTGGTTAAACATCCTCGAGAACGCTGATACACGACCGGCCATGCGACAGTTTAATTGATTTAAGGCAGACAATAACATGTAGGAGTTATGGGGGGCGTTTAACATCACCGATCTTGACTTACCTCGCCAGCGACCCAGACCAGCGCAGCAGCCTCATCGGGCCTGTGGAGCCAGGCTGGCTAGCCAACATGGGTCTACCGTTGCTTGCAGGAGATCAAACAATCCAGACACAACAGCTAGTTAGCTAACCGACTCGGATACCCATGGCGTAATGCTAGCTATTGTCAGTTCCCTTTACCTAATACAAACATGCCGTAGACAGAACGCTCAGGATCCGCGACAGCCCAACCATAACGACATCGGTAGGCTGGGATGGGGGCGATACCATCAAATTGCTACTGAAATTTCGACATTTCACTGCCTTCCCTCCGTTTCCCGTTAGGAAAATAAGATCGCCCGTAGAAATTCAGTGGGTTCCATCTGCAGAGCCTCCAGCCCCCCGCCCCCGCCGAAGCGCACCATGAAGACCCAGTTCCGACGCCCCCTAGTGTCTGACTTTAACATAGCTCCACGGCACCCAGTACCAAACGACGTCTAGTCGGCGAGGAACAGATGGGGGCAGTACGTAGGTCTAGTTACATTTCGTACATGTGGTTATGGTTCATGTTTGTTAGAGTAGTGGGTTGTACTAAAGACCAGAACACGGCTACACCACTAAAGACTGTTCCCAGAACACGACTACACCGCTAAAGACTGCTCCCATAACACGGCTACACCACTAAAGACTGTTCCCAGAACACGGCTACACCACTAAAGACTGCTCCCATAACACGGCTACACCACCAAAGACTGTTCCCAGAACACGGCTACACCACTAAAGACTGTTCCCAGAACACAACTACACCACTAAAGACTGCTCCCATAACACGGCTACACCACTAAAGACTGTTCCCAGAACACGGCTACACCACTAAAGACTGCTCCCATAACGCGACTACACCACTAAAGACTGCTACCAGAACACGACTACACCGCTAAAGACTGCTACCAGAACATGACTACACCGCTAAAGACTGCTACCAGAACATGACTACACCGCTAAAGACTGCTCCCAGAACACAACTACACCACTAAAGACTGCTACCAGAACACGGCTACACCACTAAAGACTGTTCCCAGAACACGGCTACACCACTAAAGACTGCTCCCATAACACGACTACACCACTAAAGACTGCTACCAGAACATGACTACACCGCTAAAGACTGCTACCAGAACATGACTACACCTCTAAAGACTGCTCCCAGAACATGACTACACCTCTAAAGACTGCTCCCAGAACATGACTACACCGCTAAAGACTGCTACCAGAACATGACTACACCGCTAAAGACTGCTCCCCGAACATGACTACACCGCTAAAGACTGCTCCCCGAACATGACTACACCGCTAAAGACTGCTACCAGAACACGACTACACCACTAAAGACTGCTACCGGAACATGACTACACCGCTACAGACTGCTACCGGAACACGGCTACACCGCTAAAGACTGCTACCAGAACATGACTACACCGCTAAAGACTGCTCCCAGAACACGACTACACCACTAAAGACTGCCACCAGAACACGACTACACCACTAAAGACTGCTACCAGGACACGACTACACCGCTAAAGACTGCTACCAGAACATGACTACACCGCTAAAGACTGCTCCCAGAACATGACTACACCACTAAAGACTGCCACCAGAACACGACTACACCACTAAAGACTGCTACCAGGACACGACTACACCCCTACAGACTGCTACCGGAACACGGATACACCGCTAAAGACTGCTACCAGAACATGACTACACTGCTAAAGACTGCTCCCAGAACACGACTACACCGCTAAAGACTGCTACCGGAACACGACTACACCACTAAAGACTGCTCCCAGAACACTTCTACACCACTAAAGACTGCTACCAGAACATGACTACACCACTAAAGACTGCTACCAGAACATGACTACACCGCTAAAGACTGCTCCCAGAACACGACTACACCACTAAAGACTGCTTACAGAAGAACACCCGCTAAAGACTACTCCCAGAACATCTTAACCACTGACTGCTACCACACGACTACACGCTAAAGACACTACCGAAAACCACTACACGAGTAAAGACTGCCTACCAGAACACGACTACACCACTAAAAAGAACACGGCTACACCGCTAAAGACTGCTACCAGAACACGACTACAACCACTAAAGGACTGCCACAGAACAACATGACTACACCACTTAAAGGACCTGCTTACCAGAACAATGACTACACTGCTTAAAGACCTGACTACCAGAAACAGGACTCACCAGCTAAAGACTGCTCACGATAAACACGACTACCCCAGTGCTAAAAGACCTCTACTCCGAGACACTACTAACACAACTAAAGGACTGCTTACCGAATGAATAACAATGACTACAATGCTAAAGACTGCTACCAGAACACGACTACACCACTAAAGACTGCTACCAGAACACGACTACACCACTAAAGACTGCTACCAGAACACGACTACACCACTAAAGACTGCTACCAGAACACGACTACACCGCTACAGACTGCTCCCAGAACACGACTACACCACTAAAGACTGCTCCCAGAACACGACTACACCGCTACAGCGCTACAGACTGCTACCAGAACACGACCACACCACTAAGGACTGACACTGATTTCTAGCCAGGATCCCCCAGCACACTGGGTTCCACTACCTCACAGGACTGTTTGCACCGCACTTTAACCTGTATACTAGAACATCCAGCTGTGTTTTTATTTATCTATACTGAACATCTGTACTAAGCAGTTTAGCTGATACCTGAACGTTAAGCTGCTATTCTCCCACCTGCACTGTACACTTTATATATCTATACTGTTTACAACCACATACATCAGCCAGTGGGCTGATACACCGGTAAAGGGACCTGGTTCAGCACATCTCACCAAAACCATCTAAACAATGATCTCCATGGACTCTGCACTTTACATTAGCATATTATACTTGCACATATAGACCTACCTTCTGTTATGTTCCATTCATATTGTATATCTGTAGTGTATGTATACTGTATATACAGTATATATGTGTATATATATATATATATATATATATATATATATATATATCTATATATATAATAATATCCGCATATAATACTGTATATAACGTATACATACACTACATATATACACATATGAATGGAACCGCTAACAGAAGTAGGTCCTAGATGTGCGTATAATTGCCTAATGTAAAGTGCAGAGTCCATGGAGATCATTGTTTAGATGGTTTTGGTGAGATGTGCTGAACCAGGTCCCTTTACCGGTGTATCAGCCCACTGGCTGATGTATGTGGTTGTAAACAGTATAGATATATAAAGTGTTCAGTGCGTGAGATAGCGCTTACCGATTCAGGTTATCAGCTAATTGCTTAGTCACAGATGTTCAGTATAGATAACATAAATACACAGCTGATGTTACTAGTATACAGGTTACAGTAGCGGTGGCAAAACCGATCCTGTGAGGTAGTGGAACCCAGTGTGCTGGGTGATTCCTGGCTAGAAATCAGTGTCCCGTCCTTAGTTGAGTTGTGGTCGTGGTCTGGTATCAGTCTTATCGGTGTAGTCGTGTTCTGGGAGCTCCTTTAGTGGTGTAGTCGTGTCTGGGAGCATGCTGTAGCGGTTTGAGTCGTGCTTCTGGTAGCAGTCTTTAGTGGATGTATCCGTGTTCTGGTAGCGTCTTTAGTGGGTGTAGTCGTGTTCTTGTACAGTCCTTTAGTGTGAGTCGTGTTCTGGTCGCAGTCTTTTAGTGGTGTTACGTGTTCTGGTGGCAGTCTTTAGTGGTGAGTCGTGTTCTGGTAGCAGTCGTTAGCGTGTGGAGTCCGTGTTCTGGTAGCAAATCTTTAGCGGTGTAGTCGTGTTTCTGGTAGCAGTTCTTTACGGCGGTGGGCCGTGTTCTGGGAGCTATCTTTAGTGCGTGTATCGTGTTCTGGTAGGAGTCTTTAAGCGGTGTAGTCGTGGTTCTGGCTTACCTAGTCTTTTAGGGAGGGGTGGTAGTCGATGTGTCTGGTGCAGTCTTTAGGTGTTGTAGACGTGTTTTCTGGAGCAGTCTTTATGCGGTGTAGTCCTGTTCTGGTAGCAGTCATTTAGTGGTGTAGTCCGTGTTCTGGGAGCAGTCTTTAGCGGTGAGTAAGTCATGTCTAGGTAGCAGTCGTTAGTGGTGTGTTCTTTCTGGTAGCATCTTTAGTGTGTAGAAGTGTTCTGGGAGCATCTTTAGTTGTGTAGTCCCGTGTTCCGGTAACAGTCTTTAGCGGTGTAGTCGTGTTCTGGGAGCGTCGTTAGCAGTGTAGTCATGTTCTGGTAGCAGTCTTAGCGGTGTATCCGTTGTTCGCGGTAGCGTCTGTAGGGGTGTAGTCGTGGTCCTGGTAGCAGTCTTTAGTGGTGTGAATCGTGTTCTGGTGGCAGTCTTTAGTGGTTAGTCTGTTCGGGAGCAGTCTTTAGCGGTGTATGTCATGTTCTGGTAGCAGCTCTTTAGCGGTGTAGTCTTGTCCTGGTTAGCAGTCTATTAGTGGTGTAGTCGTGTTTCTGGTGGCAGTCCTTTAGTGTGTAGGTCAGTGTTCTGGGAGCGTCTTTAGCGGATGTAGTCATTTCTGGTTAAGCAGTCTTTTAAGCGGTGTATGCCGTGTTCCGGTAGCGTCTGTAGCGGTGTAGTCCATGTTCCGGTAGCAGTCTTGTGGTTGTAGTCGTGTTCCGGTAGCAGTCTTTAGCGGTGTAGTCATAGTTCGGGGGCAGTCTTACGTGTAGTCCATGTTCGTGGACAGTCTTTTAGCGGTGTAGTCATGTCTGGTAGCAGTCTTTAGCGGTGTAGTCATGTTCTGGGAGGCAGTCTTTAGAGGTGTAAGTCTGTTCGGGAGCAGTCTTTAGAGGTGTAGTCCTGTCTGGTAGCATTCTTTAGCGGTGTAGTCATGTTCCTGGTACAGTCTTTAGTGGTGTAGTCGTGTTATGGGAGCAGTCTTTAGTGTGTGCGTGTTCTGGGAACAGTCCTTTAGTGTGTAGCCCGTGTTCTGGTAGCGGTCTTTAGTGGTGATAGTTGTTGTTCGGGAGCAGTCTTTAAGCGTGTAGTCATGTTCTGGTAGCAGTCTTTAGCGTTGTAGTCATGTTCTGGTAGCAGTCTTTAGCGGTGTAGTCCGTGTTCTGGGCGTCTTTAGTGTGTAGTCGCGTTATGGAGCATTGCTTAGTGTGTAGCCCGTGTTCTGGGAAGCAGGTCTTAGTGGTTTAGCCGTGTTATGGAGCAGTCTTTAGTGTGTAGATTGTTTTCTGGAACAGTCTTTAGTGGTGTGCCGTGTTCGGTAAAGTCTTTGTGAGGGTGTAGCCGTGTTATGGGAGTCAGTCTTTAGTGGTGTAGCCGTGTTCTGAACCGTCCCCTTTAAGTGGTGTAGGCCGTGTTATGGGCGCAGTCTTTAGTGGTGTAGTTTGTGTTCTGGGAACGTCCCTTTAGTGGTGTAAGCCGTGTTCTGGTCCTTTAGTACAACCCCAGTACTCTAACAAACATGACCATAACCTACATGTACTAAACTGTTAACTAGACTACGTACTGCCCCCTATCTGTTTCCTCGCCGACTAGAACGTCGTTTGGTACTTGGGTGCCGTGGAGCTATGTAAAGTCAGACACTAGGGGCGTCGGACTGGGTCTTTCATGGTGCGCTTTCGGCGGGGCGGGGGGCTTGGAGGCTCTGCAGATGGAACCCCCTGATTTCTAACGGGCGATTTATTTTCCTTAACGGGAAACGGAGGGAAGGCAGTGGAATGTCGAAATTTCAGTAGCAATTTGATGGTATAGCCCCATCCCGCACTCCCGATGTCGTTATGGTTGGCTGTCGCGGATCCTGATACGTTCTGTCTACGGCTGTTTGTATTAGGTAAAGGGAACTGACAATAGCTAGCATTCGCATGGGTATCCGAGTCGGTTAGTCTTAACTAGTCTGTTGTGTCTGGATTGTTTGATCTCCTGCAAGGAAGGTAGGGACCGCATGTGGGCTAGCCAGCCTGGCGCCGAAAGGACCTATGGAGCTGCTGCGCGGGTCCTCGCGGTCGTGGGCGAAGGTAAGGTCCAAAGATTCGGTGATGTTTAAACGCCCCCCATTAACTTCCTACATTGTTATTGTCTCTGCCTTTAAATCAATTAAACTGTCGCATGGCCGCGTCGTGTATTCCAGCGTTCTCGAGGATTGTTTAAACAACCAGCAGGCTTAAATCGATATGGGAATTTTGCCATTGTGATTTTCACTGCTTTGAGTTATTTGGCCGCGGTTGGTGAAATCACTGCGGAAGATAGCTAGCTAGTCCAGCCAGCGCTGCATGTCCTGATTTAGTTAGGGGGCCTTGAATGTTTTGCCATTGGCTGCCAATTACTGCTTTTTATAGGTAGCCAAGCAACCCGTTGCTTGGGCTAGCTGGCTAAAATGGCGGTTTCATTGGATAGCTTTTCCCATTCCACGGGGACTTTGGCTATTCTCCGCACAGCTGATCGAATTGTTATTTTTGAAACGACCAGTGAGGGGGAGAACGGTATGTTTTGATCCGACGTTTTAACAAACCACCACGCAGTAGTCTCGCTGTTCGTCTGTTATGTTAGTCTCGACGCGGTGACAGGGGACGACCCGGCCCGTCAGACCGAACATGGAAGATGTTTAGACCTTTCCAGCTAGGATTGTGTTATGCTAGGTGGCTAGCATTGCTTTGCTTCAGAGAAAGCTGGTCGTTTGCAAAATAGCCCGCCCTTATATGATAAGAGCGGCCCTTCGACTGGTAAACTCCGTTTGCCATTAAGGACACGGGATAGTGGGGGTTTGCCACCGTGCTGTGGTACATGACTAGGCTAGCTAAAATAAACCAACACAATTAGCTAAAAACCCCCCCCATGGGAGCGACGTCTGGACCACGTCCGTTTGTGGAGTCATGATTAAATCAGATTTTTGATTTTATAAGCCTTCTTGGTAACTCAAAACACACAATTCCACAGATAATGTTTGTTACTGGTCTGGAAAAACCATGGTCATCCCAAGGATGAAATGTCAGGCAGGCTTGCTCATTTGACTATTGGGTTTTTTACTCTTCGTCTCACTTCCGCTTAATTAGATTCCCTTTATTAGGATGGCAGTCAGTTGCAGAACAGAATGTTTAGTTGTTAATAAATAAATATTTGTTTAGGGATTACGTATGTAAAAAAACCAGGACGTCTCTAAAACGTTTGGGATATTAGTATTGCAGCCTATATAGCCACTGGTGGTCTGGTGTTGTTTTATGGATTTTTCTTCTGCATCTAAAATTGTTCCCAGAATGAAAAGTGAGTAATTCACTCTCTAATTCTCTTTAAATTCTTCAGGGGTTGATGGAGTCCATCATGGTAGCCGAAACTGCGTCTGGAAAGGGAGGCCCGTTGCTTGCTTTTTACGGTTCCTTTCAGATGGTCAAACACAGCTTTCATGACAGGGGGACCAACCTCATTTGCCTAAGCCATGGTTATGGCTAAATGTTGGAGCAAATCCAATAGTCCCTTCATCCTCAGCCATGGGGAAATCAGCTGGGTAAAGCTCATTTTTGATTTTGTTTTAAACGCAAAGGCATCATAAACAACATGCTAGCTCCCAACCACATTAAAAAAAAAACAAAAAAAAATGGGAAAAAAACTATTCACAGTACAGTGGGTCCCAGATTGGGGACCTGTGTAGATGCACTTTTTTATCAATTTACAATTTAATCACTGTAGACCCATTTGCCACTATGAAAAATTTATTGAGCCCCCTTGTATCTTGGCTGGGAAAGGACCACACACAGCCTGTGCTGATGCTCTGGTTGTCTGTTTTAGGGTGGTTGGAACCCATTCTCCAATTTGGGGGCTTATACAGTTTTAAAATGGCATAACCTATAAAAGGCCACACCTGTTTGAGTGGGGGGGTAACGGGGTAAAAAAACTGGATTAAAATGGGGTCAGATGTAGGAGTATTATTATTATTGTTTAAGGTTGAGACTCTTATTTTGGAGCACCCCCTGTATCTGTTTCATTCTTTTATTCAGTGCTCCTTTTCGTGTAGGATCTGCATGATCCTCACAGCCTCACCGGAACCTGGCGGCCCACAGATGGGATTGATGGCTGGTAAGTGTGCAGTTGATCAACAATTAAATCTTTAGAAAAAACCCAAAGTTTTTTAGGCACAATTGCAAACGTGGGACCATGTCGGGCGATTGACCAATGAATTTTTTTAATAAACAGTATTTAAGAAAACGTTTCTTATGTGTACGTTTATGTTATTCTATTGGAATTCAAGGCCAAATTGTATTCCATTCATTACAAATAGCCATTCCCATGAGGGAGCTATTGCTCCTTCAGGAAGGTTGTAGGAAAGTTTTTGTACCTTTTTTGTATATTATATATTTCTATTTCAGGTTCACAGATTAGGAAAACAGGGAGTAGATATAATCTTGCACTCCATGTTTCAGGGGGTTTTTATAAGATCACTTGAAAACTGGTGTCCTGAATTGGGACAAGTCCATTTTCTGATTCGAGTTATATAGACATTGGGGGACCATTTTCATCTAGCGCTAGTAGGTGAACCTGGCCACAGAAAACTGAGCTACAAGCAGCATCAGCTAACCTACTAAAAAACCATGCCTGTGCATGTATATGGTATCCGGTCTGTTCTTCCCTACAGGCCTCTATTATCCCAAATAAAATCCAAGTGCAGCTTGGAGGAATGTTGCCCATTCCTCTGTTCAGCAACAGCTTTAGGTTCCTTTTTGGATGTTTGGTGGCTTCTGTCATTTCACGGTCCTTTCCACACGTTTTCATAGGCTTAAGGTCCGGATTTTGACTTGGCTTAGTTCAGAACTTAGGCTTTCTTCTAACACTGTTTACGTCGAATATATCAAGGTCTTATTCAGTGCACTGATCCATATGCATGAAGGTACCCAGACTGTGAGACCGCTACACACCATGTCCCTCCCAAACTAATGCGTCTCTTGAAACCAAGAACGCTTCAGTCGGCCTACTTTTCATCATGATTTTAGGCAACCAGATGGGCTCCTCTTCTTCCTCCTTGCAGCCTCTGCCAAGCCTTGGGCCCTACTGGCATTTTTGTCAAATTGCTGCTCCTGACCGTGACCATCCTTAACTTAACCACTGTAAGAGTAGCTTAGTAAGTTATCCACCACGGGTTCCTTTGTGGAGCTCGCTGGCTGTTTACTCCTTGCTCCTGGAGGAAGGATGGTTTGATCCTCCTAAAAAGAAGGGAAACAATGGGGACTTGCCAGATGTTCTCACAATTTTGTGTAATGGAACTCTGAACTGTTATTAAGAGGGTTTGACTCCCTTTCCCCCTCTGATCATCAAAGGTTCTCAATGCTTCTAAGACATGTGAAGATCTGACTTTGATGATCCCGATGTATTTCTGGAATAATGGTAGCAGATCGTACATACGGTGGTTTAGCAGCTCGGAGGTCCATGTCTAGATTTGTTTTGCGAAACGGATAGATGTAGACAATATGAGTTGGGAGTTTTCATACACACTGAATCGCTCACAGGAACATGAGTGATTTCATTCCGTCCATAAAAAAAAAAAAAATCATCAATCTGAAAGTTTTTTTTCTTTTGTTTTATTTTTTATATAAGTAATAATAAACGACAGGCCTTAAAATGTTATTAAATTCAGGAGGTGTCATCTCTATTGTGAAAATTATAACTTTGTTCTTGGATGCCTCCATCCTCTAGACGTATAACAGTAAATTTTCAAGGATTTAATTACAGTATTATAAAAATCTAGTGATTTAAGATTTGAACGATCAGTTGGTGTTGGGGGGTTTGTCTTCTTAGAGTTTTGGGGTTTTTTGTCCTACTCTAAACATGGCTATCCTAACGGCGATGCCGCTCCCACCTTGTGTTGCTACGATTACTTTCACCCTTGTAGCATTTAGCTGCCACTACCTTATTCCGAGCGACTTACCAAGGTAAAGGTTCATCATTACAGGTGGGTCCTTTGTCGGTGTTAGGCGTCCTTACCCCAGACTCTTATTGGTGTAGCCCAGCGCATGCTCACATCAGCTGGGATTCGAAACCCCAGTACCCTGCCCACCCATGTGGTGGTGGCTCCACACTGCATCGTGGTGTTAATCCGCTGCGTCTTACCCCAACCCCTTACTTTGTAAACCAGACCCCGCCCTTCCCTGCTCATGGGTGTAGTATTTTTTTACTGGTTCCGGCCCGATATTGCACGACCGCCCTAATTCTGTTGTGTTTCTGATTTCTTCAAAGACAGAGTTCAAAGATTCTAGCTCGACTTAAACTTCTTGGTGAGTCGTGTTTTCTCGCTACCTAGCTGACCAGATACCTGCTCCTGTTCTCGGGGTGGCTTCACTTACTCACGTGAACACCAGCCACATGTCTCCTTTCATTATTATCGCACCTAATCAAAAAAAAAAAAAACAGACTCATAGGATCTCCTGCAGGTCTCTTCTGGTTAGGCTTGTGGTCCTATTCAGGGGCACGCCCATACTGATACTGCTATGCTAGGACCTAGTAACTGATTGTTAGAGCTCAGGTATTGGTGCGTTCTGGGTTATGAAGGGCTATGTTTAAACTGAGCAAGCGTCCAACCCTTACCACCTGATCAGTTCATTGAATCCGTCCACTAGTTACGACCCCTCATGAGGTGACAAGGTATTCGACCTCTAGCTTTCGTTGTTAGTAGGAGGCTGAGGCCTCGTACAAGAGAGTTGGTAACCCAGCCATTGCTTAGGCCTCATTTAGGTTCATCATCGCAACTCTTCCAGCACTTGCGTAATCAGTTAAGACCCAGATAAGTGCCTATGCCCTAGGAATCGCGACGGTTCCTTTTTTCTTGCCGCGTGTTCCTGATTTTGTCCACTTGAATTAGGTTGTCGTGTGTCCCTCATCTGTTCAGAAGAT
>JAMWET010006548.1:0-27500 GCA_024036415.1 Prochilodus magdalenae
GGAGGTGAAGTGGTTACGTTATATGGGGGGTTGTTGTGGTTGTTGCAGGATTTCATCGAGCCTGAAGTTTCTTTGAATAACTCTGGAGAGCAGGTGGAGCTCCTGGACCAGGATGTGGCCAACTTGCACCAGAACGGATTAGCTAAAGGGGTCGATTCCATCCTTGTGAAGAGCGGAGTGTAAGTTCATAACCTTTTACAAAATAACAATTTTTATCCACCTGTAGTTTAATATGTTGTTGCCAAACTTCCAAAACACTTCCCTTCATGTGATTATAGCAGAACATTTCTTGACAGATGGGGCAAAAGAATTTCCTTCCTATGAATTTCCTTGAAATGAAATGGCATTACATTAATGCAGATTTAAAATTAAGAAAGTTTTTCTTTAAGTGGTTCATTTTGAAGCTACAAGGTTTCGTATCTCATTTTCTTTACATGCTGTGATTATTTTAAGATAAATTGATCAATAGAAATATGTTGGAATAAAATAGTTTTATTAAAATTACGTTAAAAGTACGTCATATGTTCCTCCTGTAAGGTATTTCAGGTTTTGTTATGACTGTAACAATGTTTAGTGATAGTCTTTCTGTAGTCACTGAACTCGATACAATAATGAAATGCCTTGGGGGTTCAATGCCAGCTGGTATTCTTTTCGTTTTCCCTGAGCAAGACAGTGCAAGTCTGGCTGCTCCAGAGGGACTGTCTATGCCTTTGGCGAAAGTACTGACATAATAAGCAAAAGTCTACAGACAAGTAATGAAGCCTGAACCCAGCTGGAGCTCTAGACCACCTTTACTGGAACTCCAGACATTTTTGACAAAACTGCTGAGGTTTCTAAAACAGAAGTTGAGCTTAGTGTAGAACTCTTCTGTGAGCTGGCAGGCTGTTTGAAATATGTGTGTTGTTTCAGGTGGGTAGCATACAGTGGGAGATGTTACACTGGAGAGCAGTTCGTGCTTGAGAAAGGCCAGCATCCTGGAACACTGGACTGGGGTGACAGGCAGAGCTCACCTCTCTCTATCCGGCCTGTACGCAGGGTGAGTTTATTTAACGGTCCATAACCGATGTCTGACTCAGTAGAGAGATGAATAGACTATGTTCCTTTCCATTTACTTACTTTCTGAGCTTGTACTAGATAAAAACATACACCATGTTAAATCACTCAAAATGATGCTCTTTATAGACAGTTGTGCAAGGTCAGCCTTGTGCGTATTGATTCCAAAGGGACTCTTCTCTCTGTCTTTTATTGATTTTTTTTTAGATTTGTGGAGAAGAGGAAGAAATGATTTGGTATGTATTTTTGGACATAATCACTCATCGTTCAAATTAATAGTTGAAGAAAATAGCTGCACCCCGAAGGAATTAGCCGACAGGGATGGAACTTGGTGGGTATGTTTGAGATTGTGAGACATGCTAATTATTCAAATGTTACGCTCGGCTGCACATGTGATGTAAGCAAGGACGGGCCTTATCCCTGTACCAGACTGACCCAACAGCCACGATTGTGGACATTCAGTGAGCAGTGATCTCCTCCATAAGTGATCCTGTTAGTGCACCATTGGCAGACGGCTACACGACTATATGCACACAGACCGTTTCCACGACTGCCCTTAACACCACGTCACCGCCACCAAAGACTGCAGTGGTGTCGTACCAGACTGTCATGGAGTGACTCAGAATGGCAGCGGGTCATCTTCAGTGACGAGTCCCGCTTTAGTCTTGGTGGAGACGACCAATGAATCCGTGTGTGGAGGCACCGTGGTCAGCACCAAGAGGAACGGTTTGTCACATGTCCAGAAGGCCTGGTGTCACTCCACCTCCACCCCTACCGCACCATCCGCAGGAACAGTGAGGATATTCAAGCTGCATGGGAGGGATTATCACCGGACACCATTAGGAACCTCTACAGCTCCATACCGAGACGTCTGGCATGTTGAGTCAGCAAACATGGCAACTTGACACACTGCGAGAGACTTCTGTATGTGTAGCTCAATAAATATTGATCATATCAGCCTAAATTGATCATCAGTTATTGATCCTGGTCACCTTTATCTTACTTCCCAACAGCACTGCAATCCCAAACTTCCTTCTGGGTGCAGCTATTCTTTTGGCGATGAGTGTATAATAAAACATTTAATAACATCAGTATTCTGTAATCTGAGTCTCCGCTGTCCTCTCAGTATCTCTTTGCATATTTATGTGTGCAGCTGCGATCCTACAGCAAACCATGCTTTGCAGGAGAGAGCAGAGAGTTCGAAAGTGAAGCGGCGGACTGTGGCATTCTGAGTCCTATGTCATTCAGAGTAATAAAGGGCAGGTGAGACGCTTCGAGCTTTACTGATCTTCTGTTCAGCTGCTAAAATTCGGCCACGCATAGCCAGCAGATACTGTCAGCGTTAACAGTAGTTTTGTTCTCTTTCTTTCGTTCTTTCATGCCCTCATTGTTGGGTGCGTATGAGGAGGACAGGTACTGTGGGAAACCAGTTGTGTCCATTGGGGAAGGTCTTTTATCCTAGAACTCAATTCCTGCTGGACTGTCCATGTCAAACAGCCATCAGATCCTTCAAACCCATTCCATACGTGAGTCAGAATCATGACCATTTTCTTGCATTAGCAGGTGAACATTAAAGCGTAATGCCCTTTAATCAATCAATATATCTATCTATCTAGCTATCTAGCTAGCTAGCTATCATAGGTTAAACCTAATAGACATAAAAGGTTATACTGTCAGTTGAAGAGGTTGCTTAAACCCGTGCCAGCCAATTACAAGATGTTTTAATTTGTGCAGCTTCATCCTGAATAACATGCTCTCTTTCTTGGATTCCTGCAAACTTGGGCCTGTCTGTCTTACCCCACAAAGAGCTTCTCGGAGCCTTCCATCAGTCTCTTCTCACTCAGTTCGTTTGAGGGGCTGGAGACAGTGGCAGATTCTTCTATGGAGACCATGGATAACTTCTTCACCCAGTCTCTTAGAGTCAACAGCGGCCTGTAATTATTGCTCACACTTTTATTTCAGATATTTCACGTATTAATTGGTTGTTTTGTATTCATGAGTACTGCCAATAAGGAGCCTGTAACTGTATCCTTCTCACAGGTGGGTGGTCTATGAGTTTGGCCAGTTTAAGGGGCGCCAGATGTTGGTGCAGACAGGCGAGTATCCGTGCTGGGGAGAATTCAGTGGCTGGGACACGGTTGGCTCCCTCCAGCCTCTCAAACAGGTAACTAAAAATCACTCTCTCTAACTGACCTCACGCACCACCTCCTTTTGTTCTCTGCCTGTTTCATGTATTTATTGCTTTGTTTTCCTCTGCTTGGCGCTGTCGCCCAGCTTTTAACACTTGGAGGTGGCCAGTTCTGCTGACTGTATCAAAAGTATGTTGTAATTCATTTTTAATTGTATCTCATTTGTAACTTTTTGAAACCAGCATGGAATTTCTGTCCAAAGTACAAAGAGTAATTTACCAACATGATTGTGCTCATAACATGTTTTACTTAAGAGGAGCTACTTAAGTATCTATTAAGTATGATTATTGTGATTTTTTTTATTTTTTTATTTTTTTTTATATTTTTTTTATTATTTTTTTTATTTTTTTTATTTATTTTTTTTTATTTTTTTTAATTTTTTTTTTTTTTTTTTTTTATTTTTTTTTTTTTTTTTTTTATTTTATTTTATTTTTTTTTATTTTTTTTTATTTTTTTTTTTATTTTATTTTATTTTTTTTTTATTATTTTTATTATATTTTTTTTTTTTTTTATTTTTTTTATATTTTTTTTTTTTTTTTTTTTTTTATTTATATTTTTTTTTTTTTTTTTTATTTTTTTTATTTTTAATCTTTTTCTTTCTTTTTTTTCTTTTTTTGTTAAAAATCACAATAATCATACCTTAATTAGATACTTAAGTAGCTCCTCTGACTTAAGGTAAAACAATGTTTACGAATCACAATCATGTTTTGGTAAATTACTCTTTTGTACTTTGTGTATAGAAAATTCCAGGCTGGTTTTCAAAAAAAACGTGTACAAATGAGATACAATTAAAAATGAATTACAACATACTTTTGATACAGTCCAGCAGGAACTGGCCCACATCCAAGTAGTTGTTTAAAAGCTGGGCGGACAGCGCCAAGCAGAGGGAAAAACCTAAAGCAATAAATACATGAAAACAGGCAGATGAACAAAAAAGGAGGTGGTGCGGGTGAGGTCAGGTTTAGAGAGAGTGATTTTTAGTTTACCTGTTTGAGAGGCTGGAGGGAGCCAACCGTGGTCCCAGCCATCCTGAATCTCTTCCCAGCAACGGATAACTCGCCTGTCTGCACCAACCATCTGGCGCCCCCTTTTTTTTACTTAAAACTGGGCCCAAAAACACCTCATAGACCACCCACCTGTGAGAAGGATACAGTTACAGGCTCCTTATTGGCAGTACTCATCAATACAAAACAACCAATTAATACGTGACACATCTGAAATAAAAGTGTGAGCAATAATTACAGGCCGCTGTTGACTCTAAGAGACTGGGTGAAGAAGTTATCCATGGTCTCCATAGGAGAATCTGCCACTGTCTCCAGCCCCTCTCCAATACGATACTGAGTGAGAGAAGAGACTGGATGAAGGGCTCCGAGAGAGAAAGAAGCTCTTTGTGGGGTAAGACAGACAGGCCCAAGTTTGCAGGAATCCAAGAAAGAGAGCATGTTATTCAGGATGAAGCTGCACAAATTAAAACATCTTGTAATTGGCCTGTCACGGTTTTTCAAGGCAACAGCAACCTCTGTTCAAACTGACAGTAATAACCTTTTTAATGTTATTAGGTTTAACCCATCTAGATAGCTAGCTAGCTAGATAAGATAGATAGATAGATATATGATAGAATTAAAGGGGCATTACGCTTTTAATGATCACCCTGCTAATGCAAGAATGAGAAAATGTTCATGCTGTGACTCACGTATGGAATGGGTTTGAAGGATCTGATGGCTGTTGCATGGCAGCCGCAGGAAGTGAGGTCAGGATAAAGACCTTCCCCAAGGACAAACTGGTTCCCACAGTAACCTTCCTCCTCATACAGCAACCAACTGAGCAGGAAAAGAACGAAAGAAAGAGAACAAAACTACTGTTAACGCTGACAGTATCTGCTGGCTATGCCTGGCCGAATTTTAGCAGCTGAACAGAAGATCAGTAAAGCTCGAAGCGTCTCACCTGCCCTTTATTACTCTGAATGACATAGGACTCAGAATGCCACAGTCCGCCGCTTCACTTTCGAACTCTCTGCTCTCTCCTGCAAAGCATGGTTTGCTGTAGCATCGCAGCTGCACACATAAATATGCAAAGAGATACTGAGAGGACAGCGGAGACTCAGATTACAGAATACTGATGTTATTAAATGTTTCATTATACACTCATCGCCAAAAGAATAGCTGCACCCAGAAGGAAGTTTGGGAGTGCGGTGCTGTTGGGAAGGAAGATAAAGGTGACCAGGATCAATAACTGATGATCAATTTAGGCTGATATGATCAATATTTATTGAGCTACACATACAGAAGTCTCTCGCAGTGTGTCAAGTTGCCATGTTTGCTGACTCAACATGCCAGAGACCGTCTCGTATGGAGCTGTAGAGGTGTGCCTAATGGTGTCCGGTGGATAATCCACCCATGCCGCTTGAATATCCTCAACTGTTCCTGCGGCTGGTGCCGGTCAGGGTTGGAGGTGGAGTGACACCAGGCCTTCCTGGACATGTGACATTGTGACAAACAATTCCTCTTGTGTGCTGCGACCACGGTGGCCTCCACACACGGATTTCATTGGTCCGTCCTCCACCAAGACTAAAGCGGAAGACTCCGTCACTGAAGATGACCCGCCTGGGCCATTCTGAGGTCACTCCCATGACAGTCTGGTACGACACCACTGCAGTCTTTGGTGGCGGTGGACGTGGTGTTTAAGGGCAGCTCCCCCCCCCCGTCGTGGTGTGCGGTCTAGTCGTGTATAGTCGTGTAGCCGTCTGCCAATGGTGCACTAACAGGATCACTTATGGAGGAGATCACTGCTCACTGAATGTCCACAATCTTGGCTGTTGGGTCAGTCTGGTACAGGGATAAGGCCCGTCCTTGCTTACGTCACATGTGCAGCCGAGCATAACATTTGAATAATTAGCATGTCTCACAATCTCAAACCTACCCACCAAGTTCCATTCCTGTCGGCTAATTCCTTCGGGGTGCAGCTATTTTTGCAACTATTTTTTGACGATGAGTGTTAGTCCAAAAATACATACCAAAAACTTTGATTCCTCTTCTCCACAAATCTAAATAAAAAAATCAATAAAAGACAGAGAGAAGAGTCCCTTTGGAATCAATACGCACAAGGCTGACCTTGCACAACTGTCTATAAAGAGCATCATTTTGAGTGATTTAACATGGTGTATGTTTTTATCTAGTACAAGCTCAGAAAGTAAGTAAATGGAAAGGAACATACTCTATTCATCTCTCTACTGGGTCAGACATCGGTTATGGACCGTTAAATAAACTCACCCTGCGTACAGGCCGGATAGAGAGAGGTGAGCTCTGCCTGTCACCCCAGTCCAGTGTTCCAGGATGCTGGCCTTTCTCAAGCACGAACTGCTCTCCAGTGTAACATCTCCCACTGTATGCTACCCACCTGAAACAACACACATATTTCAAACAGCCTGCCAGCTCACAGAAGAGTTCTACACTAAGCTCAACTTCTGTTTTTAGAAGAAACCACCCACCCCCTCAGCAGTTTTGGTCAAAAACCCATGTCTGGTAGTTCCAGTAAAGGTGGGATCTAGAGCTCCACCATTGGTTCACGCTGGGTTTTTTCTCTTCATTTACTTGTCTGTAAGACTTTTGGCTTATTATGTCAGTACTGTCGCCACGCCAAAGGCTATAGATAGACAGTCCCTTCTGGAGGCAGCCAGTACTGCCACTGTCTTGCCTCAGGGATATGGACAACGTAAAACGAAAAGAATACCAGCTGGCATTGAACCCCCAAGGCATTTCATTATTGTATCAAGTTCAGTGACTACAAAAAGACTATCACTAAACATTGTTACAGTCATAACAAAACCTGAAATACCTTACAGGAGGAACATATGCACATACTTTTAACGTAATTTTAATAAAACTATTTTATTCCAACATATTTCTATTGATCAATTCATCTTAAAATAATCACAGCATGTAAAGAAAATGAGATACGAAACCTTCAAAATGTGCATTAATCTGCATTAATGTAATGCCATTTCATTTCAAGGAAATTCATAGGAAGGAAATTCTTTTGCCCCATCTGTCAAGAAATGTTCTGCTATAATCACATGAAGGGAAGTGTTTTGGAAGTTTGGCAACAACATATTAAACTACAGGTGGATAAAAATTGTTATTTTGTAAAAGGTTATGAACTTACACTCCGCTCTTCACAAGGATGGAATCGACCCCTTTAGCTAATCCGTTCTGGTGCAAGTTGGCCACATCCTGGTCCAGGAGCTCCACCTCCTCTCCAGAGTTATTCAAAGAAACTTCAGGCTCGATGAAATCCTGCAACAACCACAACAACCCCCCATATAACGTAACCACTTCACCTCCACACTTATAACCTGTCAGCAACACATTAACGGTCATAGCAAATGCCTGACTGCCGAAAGACTCTCGTTTTCAGTTTTCTAATCTGTGAAAATACAAACTGTTCCAATGGTTCTGTGCTGTTCTGGTCTGTAAATGTCACTGCTGATCAAATGGTCATGGTGCAGAGAGGCGCCTGACAGTGTGAAAAGCATAGAGAAACAGATTACTGATGAGAGCGGAGAGCTGGAACAACCACATCCACCTGAAAAATCCCATTAGAGACTGAGGCAGAACCTTCCATACCTCTTCCTTTCCTTCCTTACTTTCATCTCTCTCCGTCACCTCTTCCTGTTTCTCTTTTTCTGGTTCTCGACATTTTATCCAAACAATGTAGGCAAAGCATGGGACACAGCAAACCAGAGGCTGCGTGTAACATTCCGTTATGGATTACTTATTACATGCTGTTTTATTGAGAAGATTATCAGTGGTGAGGGTTGGGCAAACTGGGTCAAAGCCTCAGAGCCTCAAATTCAAAATCTGACCCACTTACATCTCACTCCACGCACACAAATTTCTCTGAGATTGCATGTATTTCAAACAGCCTCCTACAGTCTAAATACATCCGGACCTTGTATTTTTTTTGGGGTGGGTACAAATAGATAGATGTGTTTGTGTGCATGGTAACGTGCATATCTATGGCTGTCTTCTCATGGGTATTCATGTTTTCACACTCAAAATCCAGGACATTATTGCTCCGTCTCTTTTGGTAAAGCTCAGGCACTGTGTCTACAGACTTGCTGCTCTCAACTGGTAATTTGCAGGGATGCATTTACATTAACCACAAAAGTCCCATTACACAGGATGACATCAGCTACAGAACGGCCAACAACACCTATTTCCAAACATTTTACATAGGCTTGTTTACACTTAGGCTTGTTCAAACCTACCTGTTTGATGATTCAAAAAAAAAACTAAAACATGGTCTTAAACTGGGGAAGGGAACAGAAGCTTTGCTGCCATCATGGTTGCACCCAGGCAAAGCTATGTCATATGGAGCTGAAGATCATTATAGCCAATGACACTTGGCTGCAAACCAATAGCCACAGCCCATAGGGTGGAAGCAATCATAGTTTTAGTGGTCCCTTGCCCTAGAACACATTCTCTGAGCCCAATACTGCACCAGCTGAGCAGTCTCTCTGCTAGCCTACTTCTCAAGAGTTCCTCCTCATGCTCAGATGAACCAGTAGATCCAAAAGTTCATCAATCCTCTGGTAAATTCTCAGTATTCTGGATACGGGTGAACTCAACTCCACCTACATGTTGCTCACCAAGCTTAAAAACTAACACTCAAAAAAAAACAACTTGCTAAAAGAAATCTGTTACGTTCTTTATCATCTAAGAGATTTATAAAAGTCATATTTGAACGAGAGAATTATAATCACGATTAAGACAACACATTTTGGTGTATGGGTAGCTGCGTTTATCTACTAATGCAAACTATGATACATTTTGAACTGCAGTAATCAGCATACTTTAAATTATGGCTCACTATGAGATGCTAATGTAATTATGTACAGTAGTGTATGTAAATCTGAGATGGTTAAGGGTGTTTTTAAAAAATAATTAGTCAAGTACTTGTTTGGAACAGCCCTAATGTGTATACTCACAGCCTGAAGGAAGCGGCATGATCTCAGCACCAATCCTGGGTCACTGAAGAAAGCACTGCAGTCACCATACTCGCCTTCTTCCAGTACGCACTGCTGCCCCTTGTAGTTCTCACAGGAGTAGCCCACCCACCTGCTCACAAAAGGACACATATACAGACCACAATGTTTATCACTGTAACCGTCAACACAATATCCCAACACAGAGCATCCACACATACTGGGACAGCACACCCTGAAGTAAGCCCACCCATCTTTCAGAAGACTTTATGATGAACGCACCCATCGTTAAAACTATTTAAGGCCTTCTTCTCTTAGCGCTGCCATTAGTGTTAATGCACATGCCTAAGAGCAATAGGAACACACTGGCCAGGAGATCTCCCGTGTTCCCTTGTGTGAAGGGCAGTGGAGAGAGAGAGGGAGAGTCATAAAGACAATGAAACTCATATCAGACTCCTTCCCCACCCAGCTCCTACAGACCACTGGCACTGACTAGCCCCGTTTATACACACTCAAGCGCACACAAACACACTCCGGGTTAACAGCACTTCCTCTGTTTGCCGAGGGTGGAGATCAGAAACTGTGTTTAAAGTGAGTCTCGCTACAGGAACGTTGCTAACATTGCGCACAGACGTCAAGTGTTCATTTTGAGATGCTTCACACTACAGTAGCATCATTTCTACATAGTTCTTGGTTCAGTAACATTCCAGTCTGGTCATGAGACCGAGCCTGGAAAAAAAAAACAAAAAAAAAAACCTGATTTCTGTCTGAGAGAAGATGAACCCCACCTACAAAATTGCACCCAATCTGTCAGGGAATTGGCTCTTAGCCACGCTTAACCACAGACACACACACACACACACACAGTTTCCTGTCATCCACGAAGAAAGCAGTCAAGGCAGTTAGCAGCTTATTTACTGTAACAAAGCCATTAATGCCTTACAGCTGCCAGACCATTTACCATGATGGCTGTGTGCATGTGCGCATGCAACTAACACACTCACACTCCTCCAGTGACCTGTAGAGAGGCGACCTGTTTTACTCCCTCCTCAGCTCCTAGACTGGGTGTATTCTCCAGCAGCTCTTGGCACTGACCCTGGAACAGCGGCTTCTCATAGAGCACCATCTATACAGCCACACAGGAGAAGATTTACTAGGACTTGCGACAGTTTAAGAACAATCACAGCAGATTTAATAAGGCTACTAACCCATTCTTCTATACCGTCTAACCTTGCTTTCTGAGCTCTTTCATTCCCACCTTGGATTTTTACAGTGCCCTTTAGGGCAGTGGTCCTCAGACCGGTCCTCAGACCCCCCTTTACCAGATCATCCACATTTCTGTTCCAACCCAACACCAGACTGGAACAAAAGCAAAATGCTGATTGCCTGGGGGTCCTGGAGGATCGCTTTGAGAACCACAGCTATAAGGGTGTAACAATATATTCAGCTCATTCATCATACTAAGGCCACAACTGTTTTCTCAGGCGTTTAAATGTCTGAACGGAAAATAAAAACAAGACAGATATATATGACATGATATGTGTAGCCTTAATGTTTTAATAAGTGTGCTGGATTGGCATTCTTCTGTTCAGCACTCCCAGTCTGACATACCGCTGAAGCAGAACTAAGCACATTAGGAGTGTTAAGGCTTCGCTCTGATGATGCTTTAAAGAAGTTATAGTTCTTATTCATTTACTGCTACAGAGTGCATGCAGGGAATGTACACACACAGACTATTGAACGAACAAACAGATGACAGACAGATGAGCTAGCCTGCTCTCTCTGTTATGCTTACTAGGTTAGCTTTTGCAGGGTAGGTCTCTCTTACAGGCGGAGAGCGTAGGGAGAGGAAAAGCCATAACAATGGCCTATGCATATATAAGCACTGTTTTACAATGAAGGGGCAGAATTTTGGCAAAACACATCAGTCATTTATTGGACACTGGAGCATTACAGTAGTACTTTGTATATGTATGTTGTGAACACAACAGCAAAATTCAACTAATTAGAACGTAGGGATGCACTGAAATGAAAATGTGTGGCCGAAATTGAAAGAAACAAAATGAAAAGTTTATACTGAACACAATTTTTGTTTTATTAATTTTGCCACTTTTTCACCATTGCATAAATTAATGCTGGCCCAGTGTCATCACTGGCAGTCTGCTGTGAGTCAAAGGTGGCTCACATACTTACAACATGCATTTGCCCACCCGTCCCAAAACATATCTGGTCCACTTCTGGCACAGATACAGCAGAGTTGCCTACTTTTGTCTGAGTTGTGGCCCTAATGTGATGCACATGTGGCCCATATCTTGCTACCTTGCACATTTTTGCTATTGGGGATGTATTTAAAAAAAAACAAAAAAAAAACAAACAAAAAAAAACGGCAATTTGAACACATGTAATAAAAACCGAACATTTTAAAATTTGGGGTATGAAAGAATGTGTGAGAGAGAGAGAGAGAGAGCGAGAAGAGAGAGAAAGCGAGAGTGTCGCTCTAACGACACTGTTCTATCCTTTACTCTGTCTGGAGTCTGTTTGGGAAACGTTAGCATGGTCCAGTGTGACACACTGTCAAAAGGGGCTTCTCCCCTTAGCAGCTGCTGCTAGCCCTGGAGCTAAGGAGAAAAGGTTCAGCTCTAGGTCTCGTCTAAACCCAGGACCTAGAAAAAGGTAGCAGTCATTGTGCAGTGTAAATTCTTTTCGATTACTGACCAAATTATTCGGGTTGCTGAACATTCAGTGCATCCCTATTAGAACGAAAAAGGGTTTTAGGGGTTTAAGGGACTTTACACAAAGCACAAACCCACATTCAAATGCACAAAACATGTATTCAAATGTATTTACCTACTTCCTGCTAAGGTTCCTGGTTTGCTCTAGGCCAGTTAGTTGCAAACAGCATTACCAAGAGGTTTTACCAAACATGGTATTGCTAGCTGTAAACAATAACACAACTGGGTTTTTTTTTTAAGTTTGGCTTTAACTAGGATGGTATGAGGTTTTACATATTAGTAGCGCAGTCATTCTGATCAAGGTGATATGCTGGCTTTAAAAAATGTAATAACACCAGTGGGGAAAAATGTGCGCAACATGAATTTGAATGCTGCATTAACATTAAGGCCGAATGTGGATGATGTTGTTTTTTTTATCACTGTAAGCTAATTAATCAAGCTAATGATCACCTAATATTTAAAAGGTAGTGAACCTGCATGGTGATGGTAAAATATGCTACACCATTACAGCAGCCCCATGTGCTAGTAAAAGTCATTTACTTTCACTATAGTCTGCATCCTACTCACAACCGTCTGACTGAGATCACTGAGTGCTTTTGGGGTCACATAATTTACTTGTAGATTTAATGGGTTTAACTCTGACTCACTGCAGTTATGCATCTTATTTTCTTTGCAAAACATGGGTCTAAAAAATATTTGAATATCTGACAAACAAGGGGAAAATTTGAATTGAATTTCTGGTCACATCTGACAGCCCTACTATCTATGTTGTTTTATAACCTACTAATGAGATTAGAGCTGGGAGGCAAGAGGCCTGGATCTAGCTAGCAGTGTGATGGGAGATCTCACTGAGATACTGAATATCTCACTACATTTAATATTATAATACAAATGATAAGATCAAGATGCACATTCTGAAATGTTTGTCTGGCGATGTTCGTGACTGTGTCATGCTGTACCGGTACTTCTCTAGTATTCCCACATACAGCTCACCTTTGGATCCAAAGGTCTCCGCACTCTCAGGCCACCCTGCAAGCAGAATAGATAGGACTGTGGAGACATTTCTATAAACCATTTATAGGACTAAAACAGTGTATACAGCAAAAGCCGGAGCAAAAACCAAAGCTAAACCATCTTTGTTAGCATACGCTGCAGAACACAATGTGCTATTCAGGTTTGCTGGTGCAGTGCCCTTTAGCTGCTCTCTTTTAAGTCACACGTAACAGATGTTGTTGAGTAATAATGACACTTTCTCCTCTGTAATTTGATCTACAGAAGCAGATGTGGGTTTACTGTGTGGTCTGTGTCGGGGTGAGAGAGGTTAATGTATCCGTACCATTCTCACTGGACGAAGTGACCTCACACAGGAGATGGGGGAGTTCTGGAGCACGGGTGTGGTCAAACCTCCTGCTTCCAGAACTGTGCGATTTCCTGTGAATCCAGCGCCATCGTAGGCCAGCCAACTATGGTTACAAACAGACCACGAATTAGTTCATGCCGGGAAATAAACCATTGCCAGCCGGCTTCAGAGCCACACACACACACACACAGAAACCAGTGATTATGGGAAAATATGCTCAACTCTTTGACTGCGCCACAAAAGTGTGTTATTTCTCAAATTCTCTGCAGTACAAAACCTTCTTAAAAGTCACTCCTGCTTAAAGAAAGATTGTCAAGGTCTTCCTCGGGATATCGGCTGCCTTTGGTACAGATCATGCCTCTTACCTACAGTCAGTCATGTTATTTTCCATCATAATTATCTTACCCCAGACGCAGAAATGCACTGTAATTGTGAGGTTTATACCCTCACTAAACCAGTAATGTTTATAACCCTCGTGAGACAGTTCCAGTCAGCATTTAAATCTACATTTCTAATTGCAGGGCCTTCCCTTAAGGAAAAATGACAGAAGGGAATTTGCAGCAGTTCAAATCTCTGGAGACTGGCCCTGAAAGTTTCAGCCACGTAGGCGTTAAACTGAAAGGGCAATTAATCAAGAAAAAAATGACCTTTGGCTACCAAAACCATCTTCATACCTTATCTACACACAAAATGCGAGTAAGGATTGGCCTGGGAGTAGAAGAACTGGGTGCAGTCAGCATTATGAATGGAACATGGCGTCTCCTTTGGCAGACACACTAATCGAAGGAGCCCAGCAGCCACGGAGGACCAGGAAGTGGTTTTTCCTTTACAGGTGCAGTTTTCAATAACACACACTTATGACTCAGCACTGAACAATGTGGTACCGTGTCGAAGGATGCCAGCTGGCACGAACACCCCTTCAAATTCAGTCCGTCCTGCAGCGGGTTTTAATGTAGCACTAGTGAAGTCAGCTTGATTTGAGCTGGGAGCTCAAGTTGCCTTTATGGCAGCAATAAGCAGGATATCTGACCCGTGGTTCCACGATTGGTTCACTTACCATCCAGAGTGCACAGTGAGGTCAGAGAGATGGACAGGGCCGTGCTCGTCTACATGGTCAACCTCAGAGTGGAGACACACTGGCTGTCTTTCACTGGTCTTAATTGAAGGCAGATGAATTTCTGGAATACTGTCATCCTACACACACACACACACAGTCACAAACATACACAAACACCCACACATATACATGAACGGCTGCAAACAAGCCAGCTTGATAAGCACAGATTAAGCCAATGCAGCCCCCTTTAATTTTATGAGATAACCAGCTACATGCAAACAAGGTTATTCACTGAGGGGAAGCAATTACTGAAAGACTTTTTTATTGTTTATGTAATTTAATATAATTCCAGTCCATATATCTTGAACATCTGTGTATGTACGGTCGGTGCAATACTACACTGTGTCTACGTCTTTTTGTCTTTCGCCTATTTATCTCATTATTAATCACCGCGCTGAAAAAGTAGCCTGATAGCGCTTTATTATACGGTACAACCTTGTATCGGTATAACGACAATAAAGTTGAATTGTTCTTTATACATCAGTTAAAAGCAACAGCAGCTTATTTGTGTCTGCCTTACAGGGTTAATATAGATGGTGAGATCAAAATCTACAGTCCACATGACTAAGTTTGAAGTGAATTACTTAATGCCACTTTCACTGAAAGGTTATTTAGCAATCTTTGCAATACACCGTTTTCTTGAGAATATCTCTGAGGTATTATATGTGGTACTGTTAGTCTTAGCAGTCAGGTTTCACAACACTGCATGCAAAGTGCACAGAGGCGATCATCAATAAACATCACCACTATTCTGATCACAAGCATCGTGGGAGTTCAAGCAGGACATCTGCTCTGTACCCATTTTCACTGTGTTGCATTATGCAGCCAGCTCGTTGGTCCGAAAAGGAGCATTTTGCTTCGTTCAGTATTTATAAGGTCTGATATCAGACCTTATAATGACCTTGCTGTGTATAGGTTTAATATTTTAGCTGTATAAAGAGAGTACAGAAATGTTAACCTCCTCTGCACCCACTCCCATTACCTTTTCCCCTCAACTTTAATTTTATCAGCCTTTAAAAACTACATGATAAAATGTACCTTGCTGGATGCATTGAAAGACAATCTGTAGATGTGAATCTGCACGCACGTGCCTGATAAAAAGGTGCTACCCTGGAATCAGTCCACTCATCAGTAAGAGTATTCATTAGAATATGAAGGCCAAGGGCAAGAGGAGAAAGGAAAGCGAGCATGAATGAGAAATTTTAAGGGATTTAATGTTTTCATGCAAAAGGTTAGACATCCATACCTTCACCGCTCTCCTGATAGAGCCTATAGACGACAATGTCGGGGCAGAGTTATGGTCACTTTCTGTGGTTGCTCCACTGGTTTGAACAGTCTGTCCCTCTTCCAGCACGACACAGGACCCCCTGTATCCCGGTTCCATGTACAGCAGCCAGCTGCGACACACACACACAGTCTGTACCTCCATTACTCATAAAACACAAACGTACACAAACCTCTTACTCCCCATAACCATACACAAATGACTCCAAGGACGTTGCTATAGGGACTAGGCCGCTCCTCTGTTCCTGTTGCTATAGCTAATACTACTCTGCTAGCTGCCATTGTGAGACAGACAGACAAGTTAGCTTCAAAGACAGAAATGCTAAATCCCATAATTCATAATAGGTTACTGCCATGGCTACTTTCATTTACACTATGCACTATTATGTAAGCAAAATGAAAAAACTTATCAGCATTAAAAGATTCATACTGAGCAGATTTCAGCTGCAAAAAGATACACGGTTTAAAATGACTTTTCATCAAAATCACAAATCGCTCCCTCTCTTTCTCTCTCTGAAAACGATAAGCTGCTTAGTCACAGGCTGTTGAAGACCACAAAGCTGCAGGTGGTTGAGAAACAAAATATCAGGGCTTGGTTGCCTGTAGGGTTCGATCTCTTTCTCACCTACATACATACACATCCCCACCCAGAAGGGGGCTTTTCATCTGGACTTATGGGCAGCCTGACTAAGCCAACCCAGTTGTATTACAGGACACACAATCCAGGACCCAAGAAGCATAACCAGACACTGTTCTGGACAAGAGACTCAATAAGCTGCGATTTCAAGGAAGCTTCTGAATCATAGCAATTGTCCTGTCATATTAATAATCCATCAAAAGCAAAGCTGACTGCTTTGAAGCAGCAGTAGCCGGCCCATCGATCCAGACAGAAGGACCTAAGTGAAAAGGCTACCGGAATGCTCTGTAACACATACTCTCTCGCAGCCCGAGCAGTGGCCCGATCAATATCCTGAATCAAAACTCACCTGGAAATAAAATTTCAAAGTACAGAGTGTTAGCACTCAGGTCTCAGCATCTTCTATCGAGTTACATGCTGAATGTCATGTCCACGTCTTTCTGTTTTCCGTTCCACTGGTCTTAAAATCAGACCAAAAAGGAATTTTGGGCACAGTCTTTCGGGCATTATCCAGACAGGAAACAAAGACATGCATCATTTAGTACTTTAAACTTTGAAACCTTGTTACATATTTTAAATCTCAGATCGTCGCAATATCAAAATGTAATTGTTCATACCAATAAAGGCTGAGCTCGACCAATCATTCCAAAACAATAACCAGCGTAGCCAATGTAGCAATGCCGGCAGATGTCTTTACAGCATAAAGAAAGACTGATTACAAGCCCAGTGAAGCAGAACGAACGAGGAAGAACATCTTACGACCAACAATAACATAAGTTTGAGCTGGGCTTGGGTGTACTGGATGTGTGCAACATAACATCCTGTCCTATGTATGTTCTGTTATGCATGTTAAATTGTTCATTAAGTGAATTGTGTCATGCCACAACTTTTTGTTGATTGATACAAAAGAAAAGCTTGTATGTTTCCTGGACTCTGATTTAAGGCTTTTCAGAAGTAATTTCTCAGCCTTTTATTATTATTATTATTATTATTATTATTATTATATTTCCACTCTCCCCAATAATTTTACAATAAATAATGAATCCAAAAAAAGCTGTCCAGGTCTTCAGTGAAATTTTTTTTTTAATATCACAATATAATATATAGTAGGTTTTTATACTATTAAAAAAAATCCCAGTATTGTGCTAATTCAGAATATTCAGCGTCCCAGTTTTGAGAGTGCTTTTTATTACTTCAAAGCATGAAATACTGCTGAACACAGAGCTCGGGTGGGTGGATGGATGGATGGATGGATGGATGGATGGATGGATGGATGGATGGATGGATGGATGGATGGATAGATGGATGGATAGATGGATAGATGGATAGATGGATACAGGGGTTGGACAATGAAACTGAAACACCTATCATTTTAGTGTGGGAGGTCTCATGGCTAAATTGGACCAGCCTGGTGGCCAATCTTCATTAACTGCACATTGCACCAGTAAGAGCAGAGTGTGAAGGTTCAGTTAGCAGGTAAGAGCTCAGTTCTGCTCAAAATACTGCAATGCACACAGCATTATGGGTGACATACCAGAGTTCAAAAGAGGACAGATTGTTGGAGCACGTCTTGCTGGAGCATCTGTGACCAAGACAGCAAGTCTTTGTGATGTATCAAGAGCCACGGTATCCAGGGTAATGTCAGCATACCACCAAGAAGGACGAACCTCCACCAGCATCACGTAGTGACCTGGCCACTATCCTGCAAGAAGAATGGCTTAAACTCCCTCTGACCACTGTGCAGGACGCAGTATATGTCATTCCCAAGCCGAACTGACGCTGTATTGGCCGCAAAAGGAGGCCCTACACCATACTAATAAATGATTGTGGTCTAAAACCAGGTGTTTCAGTTTCATTGTCCAACCTCTGTAGATAGATGGATAGATAGATAGATACTTTATTGATCCCAGAGGGAAATTCAAGGCATCCAGTAGCAGATATACAAACTACACAGAAGTAACAAGAGCAGCACAAGATAGAGTTGTACAGATAGAGACAGAGATACAATATAAAGTATGAAAATATAAAATTAGAGTCCTTAGTGTCTGTGTAAAGTAAAGTGTAAAGTATAGATGGAGGTAGTAGAATACCATTTGCTGAGCAAATTAAGAAGATGGCTGTTGTCAGTTTCTAGAAGTCTGGTCCACTAGTCCTCTGTTGGGTTGGACCAACCACTGTCAAGACAAGGTCTCCAGGCAAACAACTCCATACAGCTTAAACCAGTGTGTCTTTCTGTCTCATAAATCAGCCTGTTGTTTCAGTATACTGGTATTCATGGTACAACAGTATCACTACCACTAAAACTACAAACCTGTATTGCTGTTTGATGTTTATTGCAGAAGACACACAGTAGCAGCCAGCAACGTGAACACCTTCTGCTTCAACAATAACTGTAGAGGTGTTTGTGTGTGTTGGTGCACGTGTGTTAGCACGCGTTTGCAATGATGGAGGGCTCCTGCTCACGAGGCTAGGCCACCGATTGCTTTGTGTCTTGCGCTGGGATGCCGGCACGGGTAAATAATGCAGTGTGATGGTCTACGGGGAAAGAGGCAGAGGCAAACTAAAGGTAAGCATCCATTAGCGAGGAGCCATTGCATAAGCGCTTAGAGTGCCACACTCATATGAGCACGTCCATGGAGGAGCAGCATGTAGAACAAGCTGGAGAGAATGGTAGCCTTCTCCTCTATTAGACGCGGGATGAACCATTGGGACACTCAAATCACCCACACCCACAAAATTAAGTCTAGTCCTGGGGTAAATTAATCATCAGATGAATGTCTTTGAGAACGCCTCTAGGTTTATACATTACATCATGTGTTAATTTAAAAAAATAAAATATCTAGATCTAAAACATAGACACTCGAGGCAGCTACAGGCTGAGGACGGACAGAGCCAACGAGGCTTAAAATGTAGATTTACTGCACACAGACAGCTTGATGGCAGGGCTGCAGCGATCTGAGGTGATTTAGGGAGTACAGAGAGGACCACAGAGAGATGAACATCTCCACGAGCCAAATTCATACTTCAGCTAAATTCATGTCTGAGTCCACTTTTAGTTCTTGAGTCCATCAAGGTCACATTGGGTAATTCAATGAACCGCAGAGTCGCTCATATGAACCAGAACTGTTTGCATCCACGTGGCAATCAAAGCAGTCATGTCTGTAACAGGAATGTACACAACAGAGGCTTTAACAAACTCAGTAAGTGTAATGTGTTAGTGTACTGTAAGTAGTGTGTTGGTGTACAGTAACTCAGTAAGTGTAATGTGTTAATGTGCTGTAAGTAGCGTGTCGGTGTACAGTAACTCAGTAAGTGTAATGTGTTAGTGTGCTGTAAGTAGCGTGTCGGTGTACAGTAACTCAGTAAGTGTAATGTGTTAGTGTACTGTTAGTAGTGTGTTGGTGTACAGTAACTCAGTAAGTGTAATGTGTTAGTGTGCTGTTAGTAGTGTGTTGGTGTACAGTAACTCAGTAAGTGTAATGTGTTAGTGTGCTGTTAGTAGTGTGTTGGTGTACAGTAACTCAGTAAGTGTAATGTGTTAGTGTGCTGTAAGTAGCGTGTTGGTGTACAGTAACTCAGTAAGTGTAATGTGTTAGTGTGCTGTAAGTAGCGTGTTGGTGTACAGTAACTCAGTAAGTGTAGTGTGTTAATGTAGTGTGTTGGTGTACAGTAACTCAGTAAGTGTAATGCGTTAGTGTGCTGTAAGTAGTGTGTTGGTGTACAGTAACTCAGTAAGTGTAATGCGTTAGTGTGCTGTAAGTAGTGTGTTGGTGTACAGTAACTCAGTAAGTGTAATGTGTTAGTGTACTGTAAGTAGTGTGTTGGTGTACAGTAACTCAGTAAGTGTAATGCGTTAGTGTGCTGTAAGTAGTGTGTTGGTGTACAGTAACTCAGTAAGTGTAATGTGTTAATGTGCTGTAAGTAGCGTGTCGGTGTACAGTAACTCAGTAAGTGTAATGTGTTAGTGTACTGTTAGTAGTGTGTTGGTGTACAGTAACTCAGTAAGTGTAATGTGTTAGTGTGCTGTTAGTAGTGTGTTGGTGTACAGTAACTCAGTAAGTGTAATGTGTTAGTGTGCTGTAAGTAGTGTGTTGGTGTACAGTAACTCAGTAAGTGTAATGTGTTAGTGTGCTGTAAGTAGCGTGTTGGTGTACAGTAACTCAGTAAGTGTAATGTGTTAGTGTGCTGTAAGTAGCGTGTTGGTGCACAGTAACTCAGTAAGTGTAATGTGTTAGTGTAGTGTAAGTAGCGTGTTGGTGTACAGTAACTCAGTAAGTGTGATGTGTTAGTGTGCTGTAAGTAGCGTGTCGGTGTACAGTAACTCAGTAAGTGTAATGTGTTAGTGCGCTGTAAGTAGTGTGTTGGTGTACAGTAACTCAGTAAGTGTAATGCGTTAGTGTGCTGTAAGTAGTGTGTTGGTGTACAGTATCTCAGTAAGTGTAACGTGTTAGTGTACTGTAAGTAGTGTGTTGGTGTACAGTATCTCAGTAAGTGTAATGTGTTAGCGTACTGTAAGTAGTGTGTTGGTGTACAGTAACTCAGTAAGTGTAATGCGTTAGTGTGTTGGTGTACAGTAACTCAGTAAGTGTAATGCGTTAGTGTGCTGTAAGTAGCGTGTTGGTGTACAGTAACTCAGTAAGTGTAATGTGTTAGTGTGCTGTAAGTAGCGTGTTGGTGTACAGTAACTCAGTAAGTGTAATGTGTTAGTGTGCTGTAAGTAGCGTGTCGGTGTACAGTAACTCAGTAAGTGTAATGTGTTAGTGTGCTGTAAGTAGCGTGTCGGTGTACAGTAACTCAGTAAGTGTAATGTGTTAGTGTGCTGTAAGTAGCGTGTCGGTGTACAGTAACTCAGTAAGTGTAATGTGTTAGTGTGCTGTAAGTAGCGTGTCGGTGTACAGTAACTCAGTAAGTGTAATGCGTTAGTGTGCTGTAAGTACGCTACTGCCGTTTAGCAACAGAAAAACATGCGGCCTGACACAAATGCAGTGTGAGCCCCACCTAAGACTTATTACTCTGTAAATACAAGGACTACAGTGCACACTGGCTGAGTGATGTCTACATTATAGAACAGTGTAATAAAAGTTTGGAGCTGCCAGCAGGTCCTGATTGGCCATTCACGAAGTTAAGTAACGAGAAGCCACTTCATTCTTTAAATAATAATTATTACTGTTGTAGAACATAGAGGCAAGTTTCTTATTATAAATGGGTGCTGCACACAGTATTTTAGACCACTCATTACGAAGAAGCTTGGCCTTTGCCTTACTGATCTTACAGAGGACTACAACATGCAAACAAGTCTGCTAACCAATCACACAATCCATTAATGTTGCACTATGAGCATCCTGACCAATCTCACACTCTTCTAAAGAGTGAATAGAGGCATTCAAAATATTCCATCAATCGTTTTGTTTAAATATAAAACAGGTCAGTCATAAATCAGTCCTATATACATAATATATGTAGCCACAATGTAGAGTCATCTCCACATTGCCATCTTAACAGGCAGAGGAAGAGGGAGCGTACCAAACGCTTGCTGAGTCTCCCCAAAGCAGTCCACCCACCTTGCCTAGATTTATGCCCTCTCAATCCAAACACCCTCAGGCTCAGAAGACTAAATCTGTAAAGACTGGCATTAACAAAAGGTCCAATTAATGTCCTTACCATCCTCTCCGGGCCTGGACCGTGGCTTCCTGTGGGAAGAGAACTTGGCAGGCATCCTCCATGTCTCCACAGACATCCCTCCTGTTCCCGCTGAGCACCGTGCCCTCGTAGATGCGCAACTGCGTCATTAGGGATGGCCATGAGACATCCATCACGAGTAGACAGTCATTAGAAATCCATCATTAGGAAACAGTGGGGTATAATCTACTTACTTTTTATGATGATCAAAAAGAACTTCTGGATAAACTTCAAGTACAAAAAGAGCAGCCAACCATTTGTTTTTTATTTCTGCATAATTCAATAATTGAGATATAAACAAACTCATTTAGAGTGGTTTAATGTGAAACAGAGCACTGCTGAGAAAATGAACTGACTTCTTTGCAATGGCTAAAAAGGGTAGCAATGGTCTTGATGTCTAGAGCGCAAATCTTATTTTCTTACACGTGAAGTTTTATTTGCTATCTAAAACACACTTTCGAAATTTCTCTGTTTGGCATTTTGCCTTACAACCACTCCTACATTAACATATTGTAATATATTGTATTTTAAACTGAAAACTGTCCTAGGTATCATATAGTGTGTCATAATTGTGATGGGGCTTTTACAGGCCATACACTCCCTAGAAACCTGGTTCCACTCCATCACCAAGTTTCTCTAAAATGATTAATTTCATTTCCCATCCCAAATTCAGACTGCCTCTGAATTTACGACTTAACAACTGACTACCAATTTATTGTGTCACATTAAGGTGCACAGAGTTAAAAGTGTGATCAAGGTCAGAGGCTTATAGATGCTCAGAAATTCTATTTTTGGGATAATTGTGTAGGTGTAGGATTCAAGCAAACACCCCAGTCATCCTAAGACATGCTGAGAGAACAAAGCCTGAGGCATATCACCATGTCTGAACGGCATCATTAACAGTAGAGATATCATTTCTTATACACCCAGTCATTAAAGCATCAGAGTCTTCTAAATCACAATTTATGCTACAGCTCAGACTTTACTGTGTGTTATTCTTAGCAACATTAGGTGTGATGTGAACTATGACAAAACTCATTCAAATACATGCTAATAAAGCTAATGTGAAATTCTGACCAAGCATGTAAAGCAAGGCGGTTCTAGTAAAATGAGCCCTCTGTTCAGTCTATTGATAGAAACTGTACCACACAGAGAGACAAGTTATGCCTTACTGGCAAAATTTGCATTTAGACGGGCAGAGAGATGTGTAATGGCTGTGCGCTGCTGTCGGTTAGCCACTATAAGTCACATGGATGGCTGTTGATCTTGCGGTGATGAGACAGGACTGCAATTAATAACCAGTTATGTAACTGAGATTGGATTAAATCTGTGACAAGATGGCTTTGCCGAGATTAAGCTTTCTGATAGAGAGAGGACTTTATGCCCTAGATCCTGTAGCTGAAATGCTGGAATTCTTATTAAGGAAAGTGATGTCCAGTTACAAGACATGCCTCTACTGGGGAGATTAGAGCATCATGCAACAGAAATTAGAATGGCAGACAGAGGAGACAATTAGAGTGAAAAAAAAGACACTATGAAAAAGTGTAAAAGAAAGAAAGAGAAAGCCAGTGAGCTCTTACCAAAGTAGGACGTGGACAGACTTTCCCGAAAGATCCCGTCTCCGTCTGAGGAACCAGACAGCACATAAAAGTATAAAGCATCTGAACGCATGACTGAATGATGTCTAATCAATGAATAGTGCATCTGATTGAAGTGCTTACCAGAGCTGTGGATGTTAGCCCTTCCTCCTTCTGATACACAGCACTTTTACTCCCTTGTTTCTCTGTGTCAATCGATGGCGTGATGCTAGATTTCAAATATTCATAAAATGGGTTGTGAGCAGTCTTTACAACGTTATTAGCATTATTCTGAGTGGTTGTGTAATGCTTTGGCCCTGATTCTCCATCCTGTGTTTCACTGGTTGTTTTCTGGTCTTGACTGAAGCTGGGAGAAGCACAGTCTTCTGTTGCAGGTTCAGATTCCTCACTGTGAAGTCTTATTCCTGTGAGCTGTTGTTGAAGTAGCAAGCTTGACTCTTCGTCTGCGGCACCATCGTCGTCGTCGTCGTAGCGGTCCCAGAGTGGCCTAAGGAAGCGTTGGGGTTGTTCTGGCTCCTCCAGCTTCTCCTTAGAGTCCTCCGAGTCACTAAAGGTGGATGACTGCAGCCTCTCGCTGACTGACTGCAGCAGGGAGAGGACAGAGGAGGCCTGTTGCTCCTCACTGCGCTGTTCCTCCTCTGTGGCTGGAGGCACGTGCAATGGGTCCTCTCGCGAAGTGTCCTCTCGCCCGCTGTCCTCCTCGTATATAGGCGAGAGGGAGAAAGGGTAGATTTTGGCCCGTCGTGTGCTGGGACTCAACATCGGCCCTGTGTCGTTCACAAACACTGTGTCTAACTCTTCCTCCTCATTGATGATAGTGAACTCTCGGGTGCCCTGCTGCAGGTCTGTGGGTTGTGGCCGGCAAGAGGTGCCAGGGATGTCCAGGTGGGCTCTAACTGAGACAGGTAAAGATGCTAGCCTGCCTGAAGACTGATAGTTGGATCCTGTTGACTCATGGTCCTGGCTTTGGTCATCAGTGACACCACTGATAACCACCTTCACTGCACTGCAGCTGGCTGTAAAATCATACGAGCTGTCTAAAATAACCGACTGGGTCAGTCCTGGACCAGCAGAGGCAATGTCTCCTTTCTCCATCTCACTATCTGCTCCGTCCTCTATCACGGTTGCTAAATATGTCTTAACCAGAGCAAAGCTAGATTCCCTGTCACTGTTTGACAACCCCTGAGTGTGCCCACTTTGTGGACCCTGAGAAGCCTGTTCAGACTCACTGTTTACAGGGAGAGCCGCTGTGGTTTCATCAGCTGAATGGCTTTGTCTTAGTGGCTTTATTTGACTGTCCTCTTTTTCAGATAAGCCTCTGATTTCAAACACTTGACACAGCTGTTTTGAATCCAAGTTCCTCACTCCACTTGGAGATAAACTTTCGCTATTATTCTGCACCTGGTTCATGTCAACTGTATTAAGGGTTGGAGACAAATCGCCCGAGTCCAAACTCAAAGCATGACCATGATTATTGCTTTCTATGTTGACTTTGGCTTCATAATGTGCCCCTTTATTGTCATTCTCTCCCTGTGCACCACACACGTGAACTCCAGGCTCCTCTAAAGCATGCCGTACCTCCCCTTTGTTTACCCCAGATAACGATTTAGATATGGTTGGCTGTGTAGATGTGATATTTGTTTTATGACTAATATTGCTATCGCTTAGATCATATTGGAATAATAGTTCATTGTTTGCCACAGTTCCGGCAGGTTCATCGCTCTCCTCAAGGTTCATAGCAAGCAGCAAAGCGCTGTGCACAGAGGTCTGTCCATGATTTTGACAAACAGGACTCCCCTCTATACAGAGCTCTTTCTCTTCTGTGCAACATTCAATTCCTGCGTTCTCTCTAAGCTCTGGCTCAGTGCAGTGTGTGCCGATTGGCCCACTAGATGAACCGATGTCAGCGCTCATAGCCATGCTACGAATGTCCGTGTCCGAGCCAGCGATAGACTCATACCCTGAGGAGGGAGTGGATCTGCTACCATCGATCTGCATTCGACCACCCAGTGAGTCATCCGAGAAGTTCAACTGGGGGTTCCCGTCAGCCTGAACAGTTGAACGGTCTTTGAGCATCTGCTCCAGGCTAGCCGAAGCATCCACACTATCCCTTGCTCCCATAAGTGCGAGGGTCTCAGCACCCTCGTTAAGCTCATCGCTCAAGGGAGTGTCGCTTCCTCGCTCAGACACATCGATCCTCTCCAGAGCAGCCAGAGCGTTTTTCAGAATATTGTCTACCATCTTTTTGGACTCCAGCTGCAGAATCTCCTCAGCTAAACCCGACTGCTCCTCAGCCAGCCCCAGCTGCGTAGCTCCCTCCTCTAGGACGAGCTCATCCTTCCAGGCAGCATGTTCTGAAATCTCTGCCTTAGATGACCCATAGGCTTGGCTGTCCTCAGGGCCTTGTCCATCTACTCGGGACTCAGGCAGCTGGCTCTCCTGGCAGCAATTAGAAGCAATGTCTGAACCAGTAAAGGATGTCTGCGAGGCAGTGTTAATGTCAGTCAAGTCTGGCTTTGTGGCAGTGTCTGACAGTTGAGTATGGGGGGCCTCCAGTGCTTGAACCGGGAGACTCATCAGAGCATCAGCAGAGTGAAACACTGACTGTGCCTGAATCTCCTGGCCTGACACCATCCCCAAAGGTGAAGGCTCAGACGCAGAAGCCTCCAGCTCATCAGGGTGTATTTCATTCCCTGTATTCACCTCTAAACAAACAGCCAACCTGCTGGCTTCACTTTCACCGGGAGAGGAGGTGCCAGTGGTCAATGCCGGGTCAGGTTCCAAACCTGCAGGCTGTGTTCTGGCTACGGGGTGTGTCTGTAAGGCACTATGGCTCAAAGCACTGTCTGTTCCCTCTGTCTCTGCTGGAATGTAAGTACTGGAGAATACTGAAGAGGCTTCAGTATAGGGCGACACTGCTTGGCCGTCTCTGGTAACAGCTACACAAGGGCTACCTGCACTTGCCCCATGCTGCTGAGCCTCTTCATCTTCTGACAGGCCCACACCAGCCCCACGCGACACCTCCTCTCCCTCAGAGATGGGTGAATGAAGTCGCACCTCCTGCTTCCTCCTCATCTTCCTGATCTCCCTGAAGCCACGATATGTCACATGGGTCACCACTGGGGGACACGCCAGAGCACGACGCCGCTCCTGCTCCTCATCTGGAGATGGACCCTCTACTGGCCCCTCTCCATCCTCTTCATCCTCTGTCTTCTCCTGCAGCCTATGGATGAGACACAACAGAAGACTCATCAGTATGACACTTCAAGCTTGTGACTGAAACCATCTATGATACTGTAGACTTGTTTCTCCTCAAAGATATACACTCAGTATATCACAATATGGCTGAAACAACAAGGATATAATAATCCAAAGCAAAAATCATTTTCACATAGTCTGATAAAAGACCTTTTCTATGCTTATTGCTCAATGTACCATGCACATTTAAATCGCCTGGAACCAAAGAGTTCCTTTACCCCTTAATGCCAGAGAGAAGGCTGTTTACAGACATTGTTTTAGAACATCTCTTGACTAACCTACTTAATAACAAGAGCTAGAAAGCCAATCTTTCCTTCTACTTTATAAGAAGACCTCAAAGTAAAAAGGATTTTTGATCAAGTAAGAAGTGCACAGTCCAAAAGCAACAATGAACAAGGTAGTAACACTGACAGAAAGTGCTATCTGATGATACAGATACAGGTAGATAGAGGTTTCCCAATGAAGCCTCCATTTCCAGGTGTTTTGACAATAGGCATCTAGTGTCTTCTGCTGTTCAATACACCATGTGAATCAGCTCTACAGACAAATTCTTACTATAACAATGTAAGAAAATGCAGTCGGAGTTGAATAACAACAATAGTGCTGCTTT
>JAMWET010006548.1:32500-87500 GCA_024036415.1 Prochilodus magdalenae
ATCCCGTAACATCAGCGGTTCAGTTAATCAGGCCCCAAAACCCCTGCCTCCTGGTCCGTCTACGTGTCTCTCGCTGAGTAGGTACAGTAAGCCAGGTTTCTGTAGTTAATTGCAGCGCTATGAATAGTAGCTCTGTCTGGCCTAGTTCTACAACAGTGCGGAAAGCAGCCCTCACCTTCACTTTCTCCAAAGCCTTTCTGTCTCACTGTATTTCTTTCTTTAGTGAGACTCAAGGCCTCTTTTTCTCCCCTCCTAGCCATTATGTTCCCACTGTCCAGGTCCAAGCGCTTACGTACACGCACACAGGCACCTTATGAAACACCTCTGTATTGTGAAGGTGGTTCTCACAATCCTACTGAATTGACTCGCTCTGGAACAGAGTCAAGGATGACCGTTTGCTATTACAACATTTGACATGTACCTTCCATTCGACATGTTATAAAAGCTGGATGAAATATTGTTATAAAAGCTGTGCAGAATAACTGAATACTCTCTTATTCGCATATCAATAAAGGATGTCATGTCGTGTTCAAGGCGGTAGTAACTTCAGGCTCCTGCAGATGGCGCTGCTATAGGATGATGGGGATATATAGGGATCCACAGATTGAGAAGTGGTGCTACAGTGTTGTGAATGTCTCGCTCCATGTGTGGAAAATGGCTCCAAAGCAGGAGGGACTGCATTTGGGCGTGGTCAAAGACCACCAGCAGTGGCTAAAATCCGCAGTACATTCACTATAGGCTTTTATAGCTACAGTATATAACCGCAGTACATTCACTATAGGCTTTTATAGCTACAGTATATAACCGCAGTTCATTCACTACAGGCTTTTATAGCTACAGTTTATAACCGCAGTTCATTCACTACAGGCTTTTATAGCTACAGTATATAACCGCAGTTCATTCACTACAGGCTTTTATAGCTACAGTATATAACCGCAGTTCATTCACTACAGGCTTTTATAGCTACTGTATCATCCAACTGGCAGTTACAGCACAGTATATAACGGAAGTTCATTTACAGGCTTTTAGCTACTGTATATAAACCATTCACTACAGGCTTTTATAGCTACAGTATATAACCGCAGTTCATTCACTACAGGCTTTTATAGCTACTGTATATAACCGCAGTTCATCCAGTTCTGGCTTTTACAGCTACTGTATATAACCGAAGTTCATTCAGTACAGGCTTTTATAGCTACAGTATATAACCGCAGTTCATTCACTACAGGCTTTTATAGCTACAGTATATAACCGCAGTTCATTCACTACAGGCTTTTATAGCTACTGTATATAACCACAGTTCATTCAGTACAGGCTTTTACAGCTACTGTATATAACCGCAGTTCATCCAGTTCTGGCTTTTACAGCTACTGTATATAACCGAAGTTCAATTACTACAGGCTTTTATAGCTACAGTATATAACCGCAGTTCATTCACTACAGGCTTTTATAGCTACAGTATATAACCGCAGTTCATTCACTACAGGCTTTTATAGCTACTGTATATAACCGCAGTTCATTCACTACAGGCTTTTATAGCTACTGTATATAACCGCAGTTCATCCAGTTCTGGCTTTTACAGCTACTGTATATAACCGAAGTTCATTCAGTACAGGCTTTTACAGCTACTGTATATAACCACAGTTCATTCAGTACAGGCTTTTACAGCAACTGTATATAACCACAGTTCATTCAGTACAGGCTTTTACAGCTACTGTATATAACCGCAGTTCATACATTTCTGACTCTTACAGTTATTATATATAACCGCAGTTCATTCACTACAGGCTTTTATAGCTACCGTATATAACCACAGTTCATTCAGTACAGGCTTTTACAGCTACTGTATATAACCACAGTTCGTTCAGTGCAGGCTTTTACAGCTACTGGATATAACCGCAGTTCATTCACTACAGGCTTTTACAGCTACTGTATATAACCGCAGTACGTTCACTACAGGTTTTTATAGCTACTGTATATAACCGCAGTTCATTCACTACAGGCTTTTACAGCTACTGTATATAACCGCAGTACGTTCACTACAGGTTTTTATAGCTACTGTATATAACCGCAGTTCGTTCAGTGCAGGCTTTTACAGCTACTGTATATAACCGCAGTTCATTCAGTACAGGCTTTTACAGCTACTGTATATAACCACAGTTCATCCAGTTCTGGCTTTTACAGCTACTGTATATAACCGCAGTTCATTCACTACAGGCTTTTACAGCTACTGTATATAACCACAGTTCATTCAGTACAGGCTTTTACAGCTACTGTATATAACCGCAATTCATTCACTACAGGCTCTTACAGCTACTGTATATAACTGCAGTTAATTCGGTACAGGTTTTTACAGCTACTGTATATAACCACAGTTCATTCAGTACAGGCTTTTACAGCTACTGTATATAACTGCAGTTCATTCACTACAGGCTTTTACAGCTACTGTATATAACCACAGTTCATTCAGTACAGGCTTTTACAGCTACTGCATATAACCACAGTTCAAATGCTGATCAAACATGACTTCCCGCACAAAATGCAAAACACACTAAATCATCAGAAACAGACAGGAAAGTTTGTGCTGGCGTTCCAACATCCTAAACATTCATAAACAACAGTACTAAAAAACAAAAACATACGTAAAAAATTATGCAAAACAATCACATGACTAACGAACTGTTCTCTGTTCTAAGGATTATGGACTTCTTGGCACTTGCTGTAGCCTATATCATATACTGAATAATTTAAGTAAGCTAATTTGATGTTGTTGAAATGTCATGCTGTTTTTATTTATTTTTGGCTTTGGTTTCAGTTTTTGGCCAAAATATTTGGTGTATAACTACTAATATATCACGATAACAAGCCTCAGGTGTAATATATATAGTGTTGCAGTACAGGGCAGTAAGTTTTCTTACTTCCATGTTGTTCCATAAAAAAGTATCACTGAGTGTTGTTAAATGTAGCACAAGATAATAATCCAATTATAGCAGCATGTTCCATATCAAATGTACAGTATTTAGCATAAAGTCTTACAGCATTCGAATAGTGTGTGTATGAAGGCACCCTGGCTCCTCACATTACAGCATTATTGTCAGGGCACTGCTGTGCAACTTCCACTCCCTCTGGGAATTTCTGGGTACAATCGCTCTTCTCTTCCACTACCTCCTACCCTCTGTCCACCATCATTTTTGTTTTCTCCAACACCCGAGTGTTGTTTTCTCAAGCCTTCCAAAGGACAAACAACTGAACAATACAACAGCATATCACACATACCAGCCACGTAATAGGTGACAAGTAATGCAAGGTAAACACCACAGGGTGGTTCGTGAAAGAGAACCGGGTTTCCTCTTGTCCGGCACATCGACATTTAGTATGTGAGCTTTCGCGACTTAGATACAAGCAAGAGTGTGCTGAATACAGCCAACCCTCTACTGAGACAGCACATACCAGGAGTGAGACACTCGGTAATAATGGGGAAAATTAAAGGAGGTATGAATAACATCGTTCATAATTCTATCAGTTATGCTAATCAGCTGCTTCTGAGCTTTAATCTTTTTAAGCTAGTGATGCCTCATCAGAAACTGGATGTTAAAACTGATAAATGCTGACCTTGGAAAGCTCTTCTGGTAACAGCTCAGACAGACCAAAGGCTGATAGAGAAAGTGCAGACTGAATAGCAATGAAACGCTCTTTGGGGGGGCACGGAATCAGTGTTTTTCAGAACAACTTGTAACAGTCTGAGGGTATGCTCCACAAAAAGCATTTTTGAGTGAAAGTGGACCTTTTAAAATTTGAAAATGGGATGGAGAGTAAAACTGATGAGAGTTGATGGTTACAAATTTAGGTAAGGCCAATCATTCTCTGAGTAGAGAGCTCAGGGCCATTATGTGTTATTTGTTTTCAGACAGAGGAATTTGTCTGCCGCATTTAACCCATCCGTGAACACACACACACTAGGGGGCAGTGAGCACATTTGCCCGAAGCGGTGGGCAGCCCAGTCTGTGGCTCCTGGAAAATACACACATATATATACATACATACATATTTCTTGTATATACACTCACATCACCTTCATCAGTGGTCACAGGAAGCTGACCACAGCACGCTGTTGGCTGGGTAATTTTGGTTGGTGGACGATTCTCAGTCCAGCAGTGACACTAAGGTGTCCAGCAGCACTGCTGTGTCTGATCCACTCACACCGGCACAACACACACAAACACACCAGCACCACGTCACTGTCACTGCAGTGCTGAGAATGATCCACCACCCACATAATACCTGCTCTGTGGTGGTCCTGTTGGGGTCCTGACAATTAGGAACAGGGTAATACAGTATACAGACAAACAGATAGACTACAGCCTGGAACTGTACACCGTCAAAGTGCTCTTATATGGCCAGTGGAGTGTCTGTTTGTGACGAACTCCACAGCCTATATTTCTACTATTGCATGTATGTATTTTTTTTTTTTTTATTAACTGATTGTTCAAAGGGAGTAGTTATGTAAAAGCAAGGCAGTTTAAATCAAGCAGCACAAAAAAGGAGACCAAAAGTACCTATAATTTCCAAAATATCAGCCATAATTTAAATTATCACATTTTTTGACGGTTTCAGTTATGGGCCCAAAGTTGATCTACCGTTTCCACCGACCCATGCTACGGTCTAGAGCGAATGACTTGGTCTTCAGCATGTGGTTCTGGTTGTTTACGCTGCAGCGGCTTCATGCTGAAATAAGAGCATAATCAGCTCCGTCTAATCTAAGCGTATCATCCCGATCTTTATCTTGTCTCCTCTCTCCTCCTCTTCCTCTCTTCTTCCCCTTCTTTCTTCTCGAGGGCACAGCGGAACCATGTGAGCCACCCGCCCTACTTTTGGTCTGTTTTGTATATTTTGTCTGTCGGAGCATGTGGGGTTAGACTCTCTGTCTCTTCCATATGAAAGACATCACTGTGGAAAGCCTGTACTGCCGGGGCAATGACATCATCACTGCGCGCCAGGCCTCGGGGTGAGTGCAATCATACGACACGGGGGCCCCTTCAAGACAGTGACCTTGTGATGTGTTTACTTCAAGCTTATTTAAGACCACACACACATGCATACACACAAACACATGCATACAAGCTAACCCTGGGGGTCTTGAAACTCACAGTGCTGCCACCCTCCCTCTCCCGTCGTCTCCAGCCAAGTGTGTGACACACCCAGCTCGCCTGAGCCCCCTTTGAAGTTGATCCCACACGCTCTGAGACACAATGGCAACTTTTGTCTGGGAATTGAGATTCCATCATGCTTATTATTGCGGGATCAAACTTCTCCGAAAAGAAAGTCACTTTAAGCAAGTGCCTTTCACAGTTAAGCTACTGACGCAATGAGAGAGCGCTGATCTGGAGCTGTAGAACACCACCACAGATTCCGCAGGCCTAGGTCTGCGTTTACACAGACCTGGATAAACATACATTACCTATATGTTAGTGAGTGAAGGCTTGTAGTTGCTAGGGGTGTAACGAAAAGCGTGAAACTGATTTGATACCATTCAGTCTCTCAACTGATACACTCAGCATACATCCAAATGCCATAGGTTAATCTTTTCAGTCAGTGCCAAGACAAGGAGGCCGAATCCCAAGTCAAGATTCAATTCAATTCAATTTTCATATATGTTAAAAATGCTAAAACTGATACAGAGCTCTAATTATATACTACAAAGACTACTGGCTCAAATAAACAAACATACAACCAAGTCCAATACAACGCCTACTGACAAAATAGACCCCAAAACTACAACTCCTAGCTGAGTAATTAAACCCCCAGTCATTTGAGTGCATGTATAGCATAAGGACTTCGCTATTTCTGCCCGTACCAGTTTGAGGAGCTTGACAGTGGTTTGGAAGAAAGGTGATATACGAGAGCCTTGGAAGAGACAGTTGGGCATATTGATACGAGTGGGTTCATGTGTTTCAAATTAGATTTTTTTCCCAATACATATTGAATCTGTTAATCCCTTAGTATTTCCACTACTCGTTCAAAAGTACTCAGTTTTGCCGCATCTGAAAGCATCAGCCTATTCTGATTCCAACATAAGTTTAGTTACCAGAGCGTATTAACTTATATCCCAGAATACTGCTGGAAAGTCAACAGCTAGCCCCAGAACAGTGCTTAATTATGTGCATGAACAATAGAAAATTATACAGTTAGATGATAATTTATCAAATCCCAAAAGGCCAAAAGTATAATGAGGCCAAGATCAAAAGAAGATATTTTATAAGGAAACTTACTGCCAGCGTAGCTGCAAAGCGCAAATTCCAGAGCTTGCACCCTTAGCTCTCTCCATCACACACAAACATACACAGTTCATATATCTAGGAAAGACAGGGTCAAACTACTTACTGTGTGTCCTGTATGTCTTGCTCAGGGTGCAACGTAGCTTTAACCTCTGGACCCTCCACAGTCCGAGACTGCTTCAGAGGCTGCTCTACTCCGTTCACACTCGGCTGTGTCTCTGTCTCTCCTGTGGCCACCGTTTTGGGGTCAGTGTGCTGTGCGTCCTCTGCTCCCTGCTCCTCTGATTCCGTGCCGGACTGACTCTGCCTGTCAGCTGCCCCGGGCTCGGCTCGACCAAACATGAACAGGCTGCCCAGCCGTCTGAAGAAGCCGTCTACAGGAGGCACTGGTGACTGGGGCTCTGGGGCAGGAGGGGTGACAGGAGGAGGGTCGCCCTCCTCATCGCCTTGCACGCTGCCCTCCGGATCACACACGCCGTCTGCCTCCACCAGCCTGTCCTGCTCCGGGTGCTCCAGTGTCTATATGGAGAATGGAAAAAAAAGAGAAAGAGAGAGAGAGAGCGTGAGAGAGAGGGGGAGGGAGAGAGAATTCAGCCTGGTTAGATTTCTGAAGTATGAGCCGGTTAACCGGCGTAGGGTTGATCGCTAGAAGTACCTCGCTCTCTCTCTCTCCCTTTCTCTCTGTGGCTTCACTTTTTGAGCAGCCACTGCCTCTAAAATGCTAATGTGACTGAGACAGCAGCACGCTCCCCTTCCCCCTACCCTCCTCTAACCCCCATCAGTCCAGCCCACCGCAATGTTAACTCTTTCACCACCATACAGTATAACAGCTGATTCAAAACACACACATACAGATACATACATGTCTAAAAACTGAGTGCCTGAGCCTCAATCAAAGCTGTCGGGAAATGCTTGATGTACACACGTACGGCAGATACAAGAACTGAATTCTGTATTAACGTTCCATGTTTGAATGAAACACTGAGCTGTTCACTGAATAATCTTTGACTTATGTTGCTTGGTAACTATAGCCTGCTGTTAAGCTACACTGCTTGACGAATGGATGGTTTATTATAATTACTGTTCTAAAAAAAACATAATATTTATTCAGCATTGTGCATTTATTAGCTTGTATTTGGATGGCATAAAATTAAGAGAATAAGCCACACGAGACCTTTGAATGTGGCTCAGGCAGTCTGATTGTGGGCATGTGTGTATCTGTGTGTTTTACCATGGTTTGAAAACACAATGCCCTTTATGAAATCACAACCTCTCGTGGCTTATTGTCTCAATAAACAAAGGCAGCCAAAAAACTGAAACATGCTAAATCCTACGAACACAACATCAGTGAACCTGAGTAGGAGCACTGGGCACAGTTCTCACCCTCACTTCCCAATAAACACAATTACACAAATCGAGAGAGCTTATCTGAAACCACAGGGGTCCAAACATCCTTTAAGCAGCACGAGACACACATAAGTCAATAACATGACTAATCCAACATCTCTGTTTCTTTCAGTATGTGTAATGGTAACGAATTAATAACAACAACAACAACAACCCCGTGACGAGAAAAAAAAAACAGCCTGTATCAGAAATAACCCCTGTGAGAACAAACAAGAAAACATACCTACAGTTATAAAAACATAGGCCATAAAAACATCTGCAAGCCATAAGCAAGTCAAAACATTGCTACTGCTACACCTCATGCCAGTACAGGTCTTCCAGGAGTTCACACGAGACACAAAAGGACTTTCCGAGCCGATGAGATTTGAAGATTAGCGTATTTGGGGCACCTCAGGCAGCTGTTCTCCTGTGAACACACACAATAGATCCACTACAGAGACCGGAACAAGTACCCTTTCAACCCCTAGCCTCTATTCAAAGTGGCCAATAAATCTGAGGCAGCAGCATAACGTTAGTCATTTTTACCAGCCGTGAAGTCCACAGGATGAAGCCATGTGTGAAACACAAGGTATCAGACTGAGGGGAATTGTCTTAGACAGTTCACGATGGGACCTATATCACTACTGAGCTAATTTCATGGGTCTCCACCAGAAGGCCGCTGTACTGTTTGAGATGCAGTGATGCAGAATTCAACTGTGATAATGAAGCCACACAACATGCTTGATCGTTACTCTTATTAAACAACATGGATATGACAACACATGAGAAAATATGTTTTGTCAATATGCAGCTGCATAACGATATAAAGGTATGGATCCAATACAGTTATGAACTTACGCTGTAATATGCATTATACCCAAACTGGTTTACATGGTTCCAGTTAACACAAACCAGCTGACTTTCCTAAAATCATCAACCAAGCCGTATGAAATGTCAAGCAGAGAGAAAATACTTGAGATTGAACAACCCATGTCAGTCTTAACATCAGCCTTTCTTAAAGAGAGGTAGATCAAATGGTGACAGTGTGCCTTATCTCAAATATAGAATATCACTGGAGCTGAAATGTTCCAATTAGGGCCGCCCTCTAGAAGTCGACGAGTCGAATCGTCAGTCGGCGACCCTTTAAGTCGACTGAGACCCTTCTAGTTTCTTCCATAAAACAGACTAAAGCTTACAAAAATGCACAAGAACTTTAAGAATGTAAAAAGACATTTTAAAAATTATTAAAAGGGGAATAATAAATATATATGTAAGTTCTAGCTGGGCTGTGACGCAAGCTTCCTAAAAATTTAAATCCACGTGACAATGTGCGCTGGCGGTTCACCGCTGAAGGCAGCTGAAGCTGTGAAGCTGAGAAACATGGGTGGAGCGATGCCTCAGAGAAAGCCTGGCGGAGGTTTTGAAGAGAATCTGAACAAATGAAACCGAATTCTGCTCTTCATTTAGTTAGATATCCAACACTGCTCTGAACGAGGGAGCTGACTTTCGTTTTAGACATAATGGCTGTTTGCGTGAAGGAACAATGGACCAAAGATGTTTGTTTTATTACAATTCCATTATTCTAGAACCTAAATTATGGATATGTTTATTTATTCGTCTACAGCTGAGTTTATTTTTATTTAAGGATAAGTACAGTCACCTAACACGCCTGCCGATAAACGAGATATTATTATTTCAGCGCGGGGAATATAATAATTAAACGGTCTCAGGTCTACCATTCTTCAGTTCATCTAAAAATAATTTAAATATGGACTAATCGGGTTTTATTTAGCAGTTCGTTATTTATGAGAGATGAAAGGCGAAGGGTAACCCTACTGAAGAAGCTGTTAGAAGTGAAATTAGAAGACTATAAGCTATAAGCGCTAATGTTTAGCATAAATACCCTCTGCTGCCCGACGCCATATTCTGTAATTAAAGGCTCCAATTCAAATCGTTCATCATATGCCACGTCTCTTTTAGTTCAAATATATGTTCCTGTGACTCTGCTGACTTTCTTAATGAGGTAGACATCAATTCTGAAACTTATGCAAATTGATTTACTGAGTACTAGATAATGTACATGGAGAAAAAAAACGTGAACGAATAGTCGAATCGTCGACCAGGACGGGTACTGCCCTAGTTCCAATAAATGATGTTCTAAACATCATTATGTTCTAAAAAAAATCTCTAAAAAAACATTATTCTGTTTGGTTAGATCTTACTGGTTGCCGTATGAAGTACACAAAGGATCCAAATGCTCCACCCACAACCCCATAAGTGGCCAGCTTGTATAACTCAGTGGTGTTTCTCTTCAGTGGAGACGACTGGCCCCATAGATGGTAAAATCTTGGTGTATAAGTTTCCAATGGGTGCTTTGGACATCCTGAAATGCTGAATCCAAAGCTTATTTAAAAAAACATCGTTCTGCACAATGTGTTTCCAGAATTGTCTGGTTCGTCTGTGCTCCCAGATGCAGGGTGGAACGAGGTTAAAGTTGACTTCTTATCTGAATTTCCTGTTCCACCTTAAATGGTGTGGCTACATTCTGGTTACTTTCTGGCACCACTTAAGGTGGAACAGGAAATTCAAATAATAAGTCAGCTTCTGCTTTCCGAAGGTGGACGCTGTCCGGTTGCCTGAGGTTTCTTCCCTCATTCTTGACCTGGCCTGGGGTATCTGAGCTCCATGCCCATAAAAGATGGCTGTAAAGATAATTCTACTTAAAGCAAAAACTGAGTTGAATTTCTCTCTTATTCGATTCAGTACAACCTCTAATCATGGTCAAACGGTGGGAAAACAACTTTTAGATGAAAACCCAACTATTGTCAGTTACCAGACTAAGGAGAAAGCACAAAGTTAATGATGCCTTCTTTTTCATTAGCGTCCTATTCATCTCTCTGTCCCACCTTAAATGAATCCGACACACTAAGTAATGCTTCTCTATTTAAAGTGGAATTAAAAATCGGAATAAGAAGTGAAAACAGCCCTTATGAAGGAAACACAGTGTGCATCATCTACTTCACCGTGCAGAATTCAAGCAGCCATTAAATGCAGATTCAGAACAGACTCTATTGGGATGTTTACAGGTTGTTTGTGCCACTAATCAGTTATAGTGAGTCCTAGACCCTGCAGTTTGCTAAGAGTGAATGACCCATGTTAGAGAAGACTCTCAACCTCTCAATCATTTCATCCAGAAACTCCATCCAGAGTCACACTTCATATAGATGAAGTCAATATGCCAACATTGGACTTCATCATGATGAAGTATGTCACATTCATATCTTAGATACAGTCAGGGCTTAAATCAACTTTCCAGCTGCATGTCTGATTACAAAGAGAGCACCATTTGTCCTGTTTAACTGGATTTCATGCAGGAACTATTTTGTATACTACCTTAACAGATGTATGAAACTATAAACATCATATGTGACATGTAAAACACTCATCAAAACAATAGTTGGACAAACAGTTGCACCAAGAAAGGAACTGACCGACAGTAATGAAACCTAGTGGGTAGGTTTGACATTATGAGACATGCTAACGATTTAAGTCTCAACGTAATCAGGTACTGGCCTTATCATTGTATCTGACTGATTCATCATTCAGTCAGCAGTGATGCCCTCTATGTGTCATCCTGTGGCCGCATCATTGGCAGAAGGCTGCACCACACAGGACTACATGCACGGAGACAGTTACAACGACTGTCCTTAACCCCACGTCAACGTCACCAAAGACTGCAATGGTGTTGAGCTAGACTGGAATGACTCAAATTGACAGCGGGTCATCTTCAGTGATGAGTCCCACTTTTGTCTTGGTGGAGATGACCAACAAATCCGTGTGGAGGCACCGTGGTCAGCGCCAAGATGAACGGCTTGTTGTCACGCCTCACAAGTCTAGAAGGCCTGGTGTCACTCCACCTCCAGCCCTACCGCACCATCTGAGGAAGCTGCATGGGATGGATTATCACAGGACACCATTATGAACCTCTGCAACTCCAAGCTGAGACGTCTGGGATGCTGGGTTAGCAAACATGGCTGCCCAACGCCATACTGAGAGACAGACTTCTGTATGTGTAGCTCAATAAATATTGATCATATCAGTCTAAATCTATCATCAGTTATTGTTCCTGATAATCTTTATCTTCTTTCCCAATAGCACTGTTCTTTAGACAATGAGGGCATAGCTTTTGTTTTATAAGCTTATATTCTTAATTATTATTTATTTTGATTATTTATTATGTTCTAAATTATATAAAAATGACCTGCAGCAGTTCCCCCTTCAACAAGCACACAAAAGAATTGCGCTTCTATTAAATAAACTAACTATAAGCATTACCAATACATACTCTGCACCCAAGCAAGGCAGCAAGACAGAGCAGAAAGGCCTGTGCATCTATCTATACAATGACAGAAAGCACAGCAGCCCATAGAAAACTCAGCTTCCCTATCTTGAAACTGATGAAGCAAATTGATGGTTGGTAACAGACGTGCGCTAAAAGATGAGCGGCTTTCCCAGAACCAAGTCCATATAGAGTTCACACTATAATCCACACATACCATACAGTAGGTATGAGGCAGGTTAAACCCTTAATTCACACACATACATACATACATACATATATATATATATATATATAAAAAAAATTTACTTTATGTAGCCACGTCACAGTTAAATTACAGGACAGTTAAACACAAGTTATTCCAACTGTCTTGTTTATGAGATATCAGTTGCCAGTACATCAGGCAGCCATATCGCCTATTCCAAACTCTGGTTCCATGTGCAATCTCTCTCACTTCTCTCCTTCTCTCTCTCAATTCCTCTAGTGAGAGTGGCAGGAAGCTCAGCAGGAAGCTGATGAGGGAGGAGAGCACGTTTCAGAGTGGCCTAAACTCTGATGAGCACATTCTCAGGCTGTTTGGAGTGCTGACAAACACAACACCCCTGGAGGAAAAGCAGACCCAGCCTCGACTTCTGCTGCTGCTGGCCCACTTTCCAAAAAGAGAGAACGCTGCTGAAGGAAAAAAAAAAAATCCACCCTGCTCTGAGTGATGCCTGAGGGGAAACGCCTGATAAAGAACCAAAGTCAAATGAGAAGAAAGAAAGAGTAATCCAAAAACATCAAAGAAATATTTGGGATTATACAGAAAAGGCAACACATAGAGTACAAATGTGGGCGCAGGTCTGTCGTCCGCTGTGCTAACCAGTACATCACTGGAAGGAGCAGAAGTGTAAGGCAAACAACATACAGCTGCTACTGATCAATAATGAATGGCTGCCTGTGAAGTCTGGGATTTGGATGTTGAAACGAAGCAGCACAAACGCAGCTGTGCACCAGGCCTGCAGGTGAAGCGGTGCGTAAGGGGTTAGAGGGGGAATGTGAATTCTAGGGAGGATTACTTGGTGCCACTACTACAACACGGTTACCTGTAGTTACTCCAAACCAGGCATATGCCGTGCGATTTTAGTCGACTGAAATATTTCAGCTTCCATGTGCGTTTGATGTCATCGGTCAAGGAAGGGCCTTAACACTGTACCTGACTGACCCAGCATTCAGTGAACAGTGATGCCCTCCATGAATCACCCCGTTAGTGCCACCACAATTGCCCGACGGATACACAACGCAGGACATGCACACAGACCATTATGATGACTGTCCTTAACACCACGTCACCCACACTAAAGACTGCAGTGGTGTCGTGCCAGACTGACATGGAGTTACTCAGAATGGCAGCGGGTCATCTTCAACGACGAGTCCCGCTTTTGTCTTGGTGGAGACGCCCAACGAATCAGTGTGTGGAAGCACCGTGCTCAGCTCCAAGATGAACGGTTCAGAAGACCTGGTATCTCTCCAACTCCACCCCTATTGCACAGTCTGCAGGAACTGTGTGAGGATATTCAAGCTGCATGAGATGGATTATCACAGGACACCATTAGGAATCTCTACAACTCCATGCGGAGACATCTGGCATATTGCGCAAGCAAACATGGTGGCCCGACGCCATACTGAGAGCTGACTAAATTTCACGATAAGAACTTCAGCTTCCTCTGCGTTATTTATCGTGCAGTGTGAGAGGGTAAGTCATGTCTGATTAACTGCCTGAGTGAGCTCCGACTGATCCCACGGACAACCAGATGAATTTCTGACATGTAAGAAAATCTGATCGCTTGTCTCACACTTGGAATGGACCTCACACACTGATTTCTCAAAGTTGCACCCAAAACCACAAGCAAACAGCTACAGCTACGGCTCCTACACAGCTGAACACACACAGGCAAAAAGGGACGACATTTGCAGTACCAGGATCCGGATATATGCAGACTACACTTCAGTGATCTTTATTTTGTCTTGGTAGTTCCCCCTGGTTTTCAATTTCAGTGCAGTGTAGTAAAGTTGGCAAAGCTGTTGTAGCACAGTTGGTTTGTCAGCAGCTAAATCCCAAACGTCCTACTCCTTCCCAACTAGCGCATGTAAATTCTGGCTTCCACGCCAAACTATCAGTCAAGTATGGAATTGTGTTCACATGGCTGAATCCCACATGGCTATGTATTAGACTCATGATGCACTGCTGGCTGCAGGAACCACTTATCCTACACGGTGCACTATGTAGGCAGCAGGAAGTGATTTGAGACTCAGCCGGTGTTCAGCTCAGTACTGGAACGTGCAGCGCGTTGTTTTGAATGAAACAGCTTTATTGGTAATTGTCTGCAGACAGAGCTGAACCGTCTGTATGGGCTGTGTTTCATGTGCAGTGTGAGCATCCATGTTACGTCATGCCTGGCTTTTCTGCCAATGTTTTTCATTAGGGCTGGTCTGGTGGCATTTCTGACAATTAGCCAGTCATTCTCAAAGTAGTCCTTAAAAATATTAGTATTTACATTCCATAATGAACCGTAATGTTAAGCATGTTTATTACTTCAAAATTAATACAGTAGGAAACTGAGATTCTTTATACATTCAGCTTCCTGCTCCTGTCGGCTCCAAAGCAGGTAATTATGTTTCTGGTCTAAATATAGCAAATACCACAGTCAGTGGGGCAGTATGGAGAGTGGAGGAGATCTGCAAAATAATATTTTGAAGATAGACAATTATGGCTTCCAGGGATCTCTCAACAAGCCAACAGGCACATAATCAATAGAAGAGAAAACCAGTTTTAATAAGCCCTCGTTCACTTGGCCACATCAGCTCTCCTCTAGGGAATACCTGTGCCATCGTAAGAGTGGTTTATTACTTTATTAGCTCAAGTAAAGAGTCTGGATCAGAAAAATCCCCATGAGTAGAAAAACACACAAACTTATGCAAGCCATGAGATAGTCAAACTATTACTGGATCCTACTGCTCCTTCTCATGCCAGAGGTCTTCCAGGAGTTCTCAGAAGACACAGAGACTGTCTAGGCATCATTGTTTCTCCTAGGCGGGATCCCTGTGCCATCTTAAAAGTCTTTCTATTATTCTATTAGCTCAAGTTGAGAGTGGTAGATGTGGAAGGAGAGGGATAAAGGATTTAGTAAACACAGGTGTTTGAGTTGAATGCTTTTCCGACACATCTTCCTTTTTAAAACTAAAGATTGCTCACACAGCAGTTTATAACAGTTTTGAAACGCTTATCAATTTAAAACCTCAATATACAATTTTCAGGGCCTTAGGTTACAAACTACTCTATCTCTTGTACATGACTGCTGATACAACTGCATCACTTTACTGGCTAGTTAGCATGCTAAAGGCTACATAGCCAAACAAAAACAAATGAAATGTTCTATGCTTTATAGCTAGAGAAAGAAACAAGTCTCAACGGTTACGCATGCTATATTCACATTCACGTTTTACACTGAATAGTTTGCAATGCTAGCAGATTAGCTCACTGGGGCTAAGCTGCCATTGGCGAGCATGTTCTGTTTACATGATCAGCTTCTCACTGTGCCCTGCTGTTCTGCCATGAGAGACCTGGGTAGCGTAAGTGTGACACATACTGAGCCAAAGAGGTTGGAAGCTGAAATGTTCAACTCCTCTAGCATTCCTAATGCCCCCTAATGTAATGGTTTAACCCACATTATCCTTAAAAATAATCTCTTTGCTTTTGATGAGCCAAATATATTTGAGTAATAAAGCACTTATTCAAATTAATGCCTCAGTGTACTACCAGCTAGGCTTAACAGTTTCATCCATTTCATTCAGAATGACTTCAGTTTTTTTTTGAGGAGTACAGGATCCTACTGTTCATACACATGGATATTATATACACTGTCAGATCATTTTTTATTAAAAGCATCTCCTTAAATTTACATTTATGGCATTTAGCTGACGCTCTTATCCAGAGCGACTTACAAGGGTAATCATACTACAGGGAGGCCAGTGTGGTGTTAGGAGCCTTGCCCAAGGACTCTTATTGGTGTGGCACAGTATAGTCACCCAGACTGGGATTCCAACCCCAGTCTCCCACGTGGTGGTGGTTCCCTGGTGGGTAGCGGTGTTATCTGCTGAGCTACACCAACCACACATTTATGTAGACTCTAGACTAATTAGATAGCTCCACTGACCATATAGGAGAACCTTCTCGTTCTACAGTTACAGACTGTAGTCCATCTGTTTCTCTGTATACTTTGTTCTTCAATGGTCAGGATCCCCACAAGACCACCATAGAGCATGGAATTATCTGGGTGGTGGGCACCCCAGTGTCACTGCTGGACAGAGAATTATCCACAAACCAAAACTGCCCAGACAACAGCGTCCTGTGACCACTGATGAAGGACTAGAGGATGACCAACACTGCACTGTGCAGCAGCAGATGAGCTATCGTCTCTGACTGTACATCTACAAGGTGGAGCAGCAAGGTAGGAGTGTCTAATAGAGTGGACAGTGAGTGGACACAGTGTCTAAACACTCCAGCAGCCCTGCTGTGTCTGATCCACTCACACCAGCACCACACACACCAACACAACCAAGAGTGATCCATTCCCCAACGTAATACCTGCTCTGTGGGCGTCCTGTGGGGGCCCTGACCACTGAAGAACAGGGTAACACAGATATGATGGGATATGTATGCGATTTTAGCTAGGAGTTGTGCACTATAAATGTAAAAAGGTATCTGAAGCAGATCTGCTTGAAGACTTTTCTGTGTTCAACCCAATTAACATTTCACTTATTGCAACAGTATTCTGGTAGAGAGTGTTGTGATGTGTTGCGAATCTTGACAACCCTACTACTGACAATTCCGCTGAAGAACAGCCACTCTCTAGGCATTGCACAATTAGCTTCCTTCTGCCTTCATCTGTAATTAACCACAAGCACCACACAATTATAGTGTAAAACTAAAGGCAAACAATACGTTCAGCATACTAGAGCACGACTGGTGACTGACAATGACAGTGTTTGAACTGGACAGAGTTCAAAACTGTAAACAGTAGCTATGGATACAACGTTTGTCAAAGTGTTAATTCTTCCTTGTAAACTAATACCTTACAAACACAGGCATCATCCAGGCAAAGCTCTATGGATCCTCAAGGCTTTACCTTATGCAATCATTCCCATACAACTTTAAAACGTAAGCAGCAGATAATGTCCAAACAATTTCAGCCTAAGCTCCTAGTCTCTTTGCGTCTTTGTGTCCCTATCAGAGACTGTAGAGAATAGCCAGGGATCTCAAAGTGTCTGTAATCTACTGTACCTGTGTTTCTGGTTCTGTGCTGAGGTGATGCTCAAGTGTGGGCAGTGAATCAGCCTCATCGGGCTGTCCGGCAGAACTGTCATCCTCATGTTGCTCCCTGGAAAGGCAAAGGAAAGTTGGAAGATCAGCCATCAGAGAAATAGGCATACACTACATAGCACACTTGACTTCTCACCAGGGATGTAAAAATTTAACCTCGCAATGATCCAAAAGCAATACTTCTTGAAATTGAAAATCTACTGGATTTTACTGATATAATTCAGAGACATTTTGATAAAGGTAATGTATATGGACTCATCATTAAAAGAATAGTTGCACCCAGAAGGAACAAACCGACAGGAATGAAATTTGGTGGGTAGGTTCGTCATTGTGAGACATGCCAATGGTTCAGGTTTCATGCTCAGCCATGCATGTGACGCAAGCAAGGACGTGCCTTGTCTCTGTACCTGACTTACCCAACAGCCACGATTACAGACATTCAGTAAGCAGCCAGCACCATTGGCAAACGGCTGCACGATGCAAGACCACATGCATGCAGACTGTTACGACGACTGCCCTTAACACCACTTCAACATCACCAATGACTGCAATGGTGTCGTGCCGGACTGTCACAGAAAGGCAGTGGGTCATCTTCCGTAAATAACTAGTTGTGACTTCCTGCTTTGTTTTTTCCATTAATGAAAATCAAACAGGTGAAACCATTAGTGGCCTTTTAACTTGCATGGCTAACAACCATATAGCAGCAGTGTGGGATGGCCTGCAGCAGTAAATATACTCAGGCAAAATCTAAGTTCATCCCAGCTACTGACAGTGTTTACGTCAGTGATATTTACTCAACCCCAACAGAGTCTTATACTTGAGTGAACAAGACAAATACTCAACTGTACACACCACTAGTGTATCTATAAATTATATAACAGAGGATATTCATGCATCAAGAATACTCAAGCATCTAACATACGTAATCCAACAAGTAGTGTCCTGGAGATTAGGAAACTAGCCTTGTATGGGTCGCCCCCAACTGCTCCCCAAGTGCCATGGATGCGGCTGCCCACTGCTCCAAGGCAAGTGTGCTCGGTGCCCCTAGTGTGTGTTGGCATTACACTGCATGGATGGATGAAATGCGGAAGACAAATTCCTCTGTGTGCAAACACAAATGGTTTCTAAAGTAAATGCCATTTAATCAGACATCCTGCACATTCTAGTGCTTCCCCCGCTACCAGCACACCTGATTCAACTCTGAGCTAGACCAAACAGAAGCAACACGACATCTACATGATGTGTACTTGACAACACAAACGAGCAGGACTGAAGCTTCGTTTACAGACTATCAGCAGAGGTTCTTCAAGGGTGTTTAGTATAGGCCAGGGGTCTTCAAATCCAGACCCAGGTTCTTGATTTGGTAAAAGATGGTAGGTTCAATTACAAATTCCAGGACCAGAATTTGGATTTAAGGCCCGGATCTGAAGATCTCAGAGCTAGACCAGTGTTTCACAACCCTGGTCCTAGAGGCACCTATTCTGCACATTTTAGTGCTTACCTGCTCCGAACACACCTGATTCAGCTTATCAAAAAAGACCTTTCACGTGGGTGTGTTAAAGAACGGAAGCCACTGAAATATGCAGGGCAGGGTGCCACCAGAATCAGAACTGGTGGAGAAACGCTGAGCTAGACCTACACTACATCGCCAAAAGTAGTGTATCGCTTGTCTGCCTTCACACGCATTTGAACTTGAATGACATCCCATTCTTAATCCATAGGCTGACATCCATGATGACATTCCACCCTTTGCAGCTATAACAGCTTCAACTCTTCTGGGAAGGCTTTCCACAAGGTTTAGGAATGAGTTAATGGGAATTTCTGGACTTCTTCCACACAAAACTCGCTCATTCATGTCTTTATGGACCTTGCTTTGTGCACTGGTGCGCAGTCATGTTCGAACAGGAAGCGGCCATCCCAGACCGTTCCCATAAAGTTGGGAGCATGAAATAGTCCAGAATCTGAAGGGTTCCTTTCACTGGAACTACAGAGCCCAGCCCAGCCCTAAAACAACCCATCACCATAATCCCCACTCCACCAAACTCCACACAATGCTGTCATACAAGTACTGTTCTCCTGGTAACCGCCAAACACTTGTTGCACAGATGCTATCCTATCACGGTACCACACTGGAATTCACTGAGCTCCTGAGAGCGCCCCTTCTTTCACTAACGTCTGTAGAGCAGTTAGCATGTCTAGGTGCTCGGTTTTATACACCTGTGTCCATGAAAGTGATTGAAACACCTGAATTCAATGGTTCGGATGGGTGAGTGAATACTTTTGGCACTACAGTGTAAGTGAAGCAACCCAACACCCACATGAGGTGTACTTGACAGGACTGGAGCTTTGTTTAATAGGCAATTAGCCCAACTCCAATCGGAATATCGGCCATGAAAGAACATGAATATTACCCAGTTCTAGCTAATGCACGCTTAGAACAGTTCTAAGCGTGTATTAGCTAGAACTGGGTAATATTCATATTCTTTCATGACGCATTTCATGCACTTGAATGACATCCCATTCTTAATGCATAGGGTGACATCCATGATGTCGTTCCACCCTTTTGGGAAGCCTTCTGGGAATTCCTTCCACAAGGTTTAGGAATGAGTTAATGGGAATTTCTGACCATTCTTCCAGAAGCACATTTGTGAGTTTAGACACCGATGTTGGACGAGAAGGCCTGGCTCACAGTCTCCGATCGAATTCATCCCAAAGGTGTTCTATTGGGTTAAGGTCAGGACTCTGTGCAGGCCAGTCCAGTTCCTCCACACCAAACTCTCTCATCCATGTCTTTATGGATATGGCAGGTGTCAGGTTCCCTTACCGTCTCCATAAGGGAAGAAGGGGGGGTGGGTATGAAATGATGGAACAAGGCCCATGAGAGAGCTAGTTAGGCGACCCACCCTCCATTTGTAAGACACACTATTGAGTTACTAAGCAGAGAAAGACAGTAAGTTACTTTCTGCCAGTGGCTCAGGTACCTACAGTAAACAACACCCTAGTTTGACCACTTTCCAGGGCTTCAGGTGTCACTTTCGTGGAGTTAAAACAGAGAGAAAGACATAATAACAAACCCACAGTGGGTGCTGAGGTCTGACAGGTGTTGCTGTCCTGAAGGCTAACAGGAATAAGCCTGTGGAAGAAGACGGCTGTTGGGGAGAGCAGGCAAAACGCTACCGTGTACTGTTACAGACAGGGCGAAAGTGAGTGCTAAGCAGCTTAAACGGGAGATAAATACGTCCGTAACGACTTATTTCGCCGTACCGGGGCTCAGGCTCCGTCTCCGTTTTCTCCTGGTCCAGCGACTTGCTCCTGGAAAACAGTCTGAAGAAGTTTCTCGAGAAGTCCTCGTGCCACGACCGTTGCCTTTTTAAACTGGCCATTTCGGCGGGAAAGAGCCCGCGAGACGCTGATCCGATAAAAACAGGAATAAAAATGGAGATAAAACCGCAAGTCACATCTCTTTTACTCCGAAACGGACCGTGCGAGTGTCCAGGCTTGGCTCCGTGGCGCTGGCACGAAGGGCATCCACAGCCAGTCTGCTGGAGCCTCGGAGTGTGAGGAAGTGAGGGAGGAGTCAGCGGGCCCTCTGAGGAAGCCCTGCCTGATCCAGAGTGGAGAGGGCTGAGGGAGGGCGGAGGGGGCGGGGGTCCGTTTACCATAACACTGTGTCATGGATTAGGCTTTGGGATTAGGTGACATCTGGAAATGTTGATGAACAGGAGAAGAGGAAGGGGGCATTTCTTGCCCCCCGACATGTTTGCAGGACACTGTGTTCTGCTCTCTGATACTCGAGTTCTGGATGTGTGAAGACACTGCTGATAAAGTTCTACCAGGTCTGAATGCGATTGCTAGGTTTGGTGTAAATAGACATTTCCGGGTCCAAACGAGCCCACTCAGTTCCCACATAACCTGTACAACTTTCCACAGTTGATTCATCCAGGCAGCGTTGTGGGTTAAAAGGGTTCGGTTCTTTCCAGTCCGGTCCGCTTGTTAGGACGAGCCTCTGATTACAGATGCATACGACTCCGTTCTTTCTTGAGTCGACTCCGACTAATGACTCGTGGCGATGGAATCGACTCACAGACGGCGCTTCAATTGAACCCAAACAGGACCTGAGCCGATGATAAGGGGACACAGCAGAGAAACAGGGAACAAGAGGGAAATAAATAAAATAAAATAAAATAAAATAACCCATTACCGAGTCAGAATTATTTGAAATTAGCCATTTAAAAACTTTTTGTGATTCATTAGTTAGGGTACGACCGAAAGCAACTGCAGCACCATTTAAGGTAGATCGGAAAATGTAATGCAAATCTGGGAAAACGAAGCTAACCTCAGCACCCTCTTCTTTCATCGCCATACTATGAAAAACATTGTTTTTTAATGTTACGGTGGCTTTTTGAGTCATTGGCCAAGAGTCGATCCTGACTGGTGGAGTCAAAGACTCTTTTGGAATCGACTCCCCATCACTACTTCTACTTTTTTGTCCCTAGTCTTTTCAGCATGCAGCAGAATTGTGAGAATCCCCCCTAAAAGAGGAGGTGTAAATGTGGAGGTGTAAGAAAACATCAGTATACTTAATATATGTGTTCAGTGATACTGTACCAACACTCGCAAACACAGTATCAATTTTTAATGACTAGTTTGATGTAAAGACTGGTGGCAGACAGTGATTCGTATAGTGTGTAGTATGGTGTGTAACCCTCTGACCTGCAGATCGCCGTGTTGTAATCTTTAGTAACATAATCTATAGTAGTGTATAGTAGCGTAGCCTACTAGGATATGTATGGACCAGCCCCTTCCAACCTTATGACAAAGGTCAAAAGTTGATCTGTACCCTGAGGCCTTTAAGGACAGCTAAACTTGACCCGCCATCTGTCAAGATGCATAGAGGACAATCATACAGACTCTTCTATGTCCAGGAGCCCAGAAAGGGGGAATGAATTTCCACTGTCCAGTGTTTTGATGTTATTAATTACTATACTCCATGTTCCGAATTATCCGAAAAAGGAGCTGGGTTTGATGAAATGTTACCAGGCTAGTGGCTTAAGTATCTTCATCTTAATGCTGGATAGTTTATTATATGTTAATGGACTTTGTAGAGTTTTTTGGACTTTTGACTCATGTACGTTCCCAGTTTTATCCTTGTATAGTTAAAAGGAGTAACTTGCACTCAACCTTCAAGGAACAGCTGCACCCAGAAGGAGGTGTTATTGCAGTGCTGTTGGGAAGGAAGATGAAGGTGACCAGGATCAATAACTGATGATAAATTTAGACTGATATGATCGATATTTATTGAGCTACACATACAGAAGTCTGTCTCTCAGTACGGCGTCTCGCCGCCAGCCGTCTCGGCATGGAGCTGTGGAGGTTCCTATTGGTGTCCTGCGATAATCCATCCCATGCAGCTTGAACATCCTCACACAGTTCCTGCAGATGGTGCGGTAGGGGTGGAGGTGGAGTGACACCAGGCCTTCTGGACGTGTGACAATAGAACATTCATCTCGGTGCTGACCACGGTGCCTCCACACACGGATTCGTTGGTCGTCTCCACCAAGACTAAAGCAGGACTCGTCACTGAAGATGACCCGCTGCCATTCTGAGTCACTCCATGACATGTCATGTCTGGTACGACACCACTGCAGTCTTTGGTGACGGTGACGTGGTGTTAAGGACAGTCGTGGTAACGGTCTGTGTGCATGTAGTCCTGCGTGGTGCAGCCGTCTGCCAATGGTGCTGCACTAACAGGATGACTCATGGAGGACACCACTGCTCACTGAATGTCCGCAATCATGACTGTTGGGTCAGTCAGCTACAGAAATAGTCCCATCATTGCTTACATCACATGCACAGATGAAACTTAAATCATTAGCATGTCTCACAATGTCTAAGCTACCCACCGAGTTTTATTCCTGTCGGTTGATTGCTTCTGGGTGCAGCTATTCGGGCCTGTATTCGTTTTGTTGAGTGTATAAATATATAGTGATGCAGAATAAAACTAAAGAGCGTTTCTCGCCGGTATTCCTGTTAACGAACCAGTTAGAACTTTCCAGGGAGTTGTGCCTACAGCACCTTAAATGGCATGCAAAGTTCTAGCCCATGGTGTGTGCTCCCACTGTTACAGGATCTGATAAGTGAACCACAGGATGGCAACCTAGGCCCAATGAGGCAGGGAGGAGGGGATCGAGCCCAGCAGTCTTATATTGCTGTTTGTCAAGTTGCGTAACACGTCCATGTTACTTGGCATATGGGTTTACAAGAACTTTGGAGAGTTCATAAAGATCTTATCTAAGATTTACTAATCCTGGGATGCAAACAGGACCACTACAGAAGCAGCCGTGCATTTTCACGACTCAAGAACCGAGCGACATTGCTTTAGAGCGGTGAAGAAAGACAAGCAGCTGCCTTTCCAACCGTCGTACACCAGACCTCTCAGTTTAACAGGATTGTCGGCAGGGCAGACATAACACAAAGCCGTGTGGATGTTATAATGTCTAACAAGGCCGTATCATTGGCTGAGAGAGTGCTTCTTCCTCCTGTAATGTAATTCGAGGCCACTTAGAGATGCAGAGCATTTTAAGGCTATTTAAGGACTGTCTCACCAGCAACTTTCAGCCACGCTCTCATACCTGAGGCAGATCAGTTGTCAACCACTGATGTGTACTGGGCCTTCTCTGCAGTGCCTGGTCTGGCATTACTGGAGCAGTGTCTCCCTCTGCTGTTCACTGATGATACACTGCCATGGTCATTCATACAGCCCTCAGATAGAGTCAGTGCCTGGAGCTAGTGCGCAACAAACTGTTGGTATGCTCTGTGCTCTGTCTAAAACCCATCCGTCCTCTAGGCGTAGTTTCCTTTTCCTTTTCTCCTCAACCCCAAAAGGCCCAGATCTGGTCAGCAGGCCTACACGTCCGTTCACCGCTCCTATAACTCATGTATAATTCAGACAGCTTGCATTGTTTTCCATGTCCTGCTGAATAATGCACTGGTGGGTGTCTTCAAGAAGCCTGGAAATTTAGAGGCACGACAAACAAGAATGTCAAACGTACAGAAGCTTTCACGTCCGTCACATGTAGCCGCTCAGCCTTGTTGAGTTTGGTGTTTTACTGGGCCATCTTTGGGTTAGCACTGGACATTCCATTAAAGACTGGTGGACTGAGAGACACTAGAGTCTCTTCACCTACACTGAGCTGATGAAGAGTTCTGTTCCAGAAATGATAATAGGACATTAGAGCCGTAATAAACCATGCTCCTGTTACTCTCCATACTTCAGTACATCTGAAGGTAATACTTTAGTACTGGTACTCTCCATACTTAAGTACATCTGAAGGTACATACTTTAGTACTGGTACTCTCCATACTTAAGTACATCTGAAGGTACATAGTTTAGTACTGGTGCTCTCCATACTTAAGTACATCTGAAGGTACATACTTTAGTACTGGTACTCTCCATACTTAAGTACATCTGAAGGGACATACTTTAGTACTGTTACTCTCCATACCTAAGTACATCTGAAGGTACATACTTTAGTACTGTTACTCTCCATACTTAAGTACATCTGAAGGTACAGACTTCAGTACTGTTACTCTCCATAATTAAGTACATCTGAAGGTACATACTTTAGTACTGTTACTCTCCATACTTCAGTACATCTGAAGGTACATACTTTAGTACCGTTACTCTCCATACTTCAGTACATCTGAAGGGACATACTTTAGTACTCTTACTCTCCATACTTAAGTACATCTGAAGGTACATACTTTAGTACTGTTACTCTCCATACTTAAGTACATCTGAAGGTACATACTTTAGTACTGTTACTCTCCATACTTAAGTACATCTGAAGGTACGTACTTTAGTACTGGTACTCTCCATACTTAAGTACATCTGAAGGTACGTACTTTAGTACTGGTTCTCTCCATACTTAAGTACATCTGAAGGTACGTACTTTAGTACTAGTACTTTCCATACTTAAGTACATCTGAAGGTACATACTTTAGTACTGTTACTCTCTATACTTCAGTACATCTGGAGGTACATACTTTAGTACTGTTACTCTCTATACTTCAGTACATCTGAAGGTACATACTTTAGTACTGCTACTATCCATACTTAAGTACATCTGAAGGGACATACTTTAGTACTGTTACTCTCCATACTTAAGTACATCTGAAGGTACATACTTTAGTACTGTTACTCTCCATACTTCAGTACATCTGAAGGTACATACTTTAGTACTGTTACTCTCCATACTTAAGTACATCTGAAGGTACATACTTTAGTACTGTTACTCCCCATACTTAATTATATCTGAAGGTATATACTTTAGTACTGTTACTCCAGTGGAGGGAGGAACTCCTACTGACACTGGAGGAGTAGTTTACCTTGGAGAGCTCTACTTTAACTCAGCTACATGGTTTATGTACTTCGTCCACCGCTGGATATAAGATTGTCTTGGCTGGGTGAAAACATCTGGGGGAAGTGGGAAACCGTGGAAGTTTGATTTTTCACAGAACCATTCTAATAGTGGCTTAAGCTTTTTTCCAGTGCACTACTGGAAGGAATGAAATTAAAAAAGCATCTCAAAATCAAATATGGTGCAACAATTACACAGACTACCAAAAACGAGCTCTTGGCAAGTACAATGATCTCATGAGTAGCTGATATATTTCTCATTTCAGGATTGTTGTGGGCTTATTAAGATAAGATAAGATGATTCTTTATTGATCCCAAGTGAGGAAAGAACAGAAGTGTCAGGAAATATACAAATAGTAAATAAGATCTGTATACAAAAAGTACAGAAAAATATAAATAAAATACTAAAAATTATAGGATTATTTAATTTATTTCAAGACTTTTTACACTTTTTAAGTGGTTTGTGAGCCGAATGTTCTCACTGTATTGGCAGTATGCTTAAAGCAAGTAAACCTGTCTGAGCTCAATGAGCATTTTAGGATACATCATCTTCAGACATACAGTAGTGCATTTGGCAGATCAGCTTATCCAAAGTGACTTACATGAGCCCAACATGAATGTAGACGATGCGCTGTAAGACTAGGATTTCAGACAGCACAAGACAGGTACAGGAAATGCGGAGGAGCCCTACAGTAGGAGCAGATAAGAGGATTGTGGGATGATGCTGATATCTGATATTTGTATGTACCAGGTCAATATCTGATGAGGCCAATACATAAATATTTTGTTTCTGTCCAAAGAATCCCTGAAATCCCAACTTTACAGCTGAAAACAACTTTATTTAAATTGTTAATTTGGTCTATTGCTCCATCATCATGAAATCAACAGTGACCATATCCAAAATGTAGATATTGATATAGAAATTGATACTAGATCCAGTTGGATTAGCATTACAGAGATATATAACACTTATTTGTATATAAAATTATTTACATATTTATTTATTTATTCATATAAATACATCCGATTTAAGATGTGTTTAAAACTGCAACCTTAAAATTGTAGAACTGTGTGCCTAAAAGTAAAAGTGTGCCTAGGTTTTATTCTTAGCTAAGAACTAGAGAGTAATAAGTTTTAAGCCAGAAATCTTAACTACTGCTGGGGTAAATGCACTGCAAAAATTAGAACTTGCCAAGTAAAATTATGTTTATCTGGTTGATATGTCTTCAAATTCTCATTTTAAGCTCGTAGCTTAATATAAAATGAGTTATAACATGGTGAAAAAATTTGGCTTACTAAGATCACTTAAAACAAGTACAAAAATACAGAAATTCAGTTCAATAATCCAAAATTTAGATATTGATGTCGAAATTGATACTAGATCCACTTGGATTAACATTACAGAGATATATAACACTTATTTGTATATAAAATTATATACATAATTATTTATTTATGTATTTATTGATTCATATAAATACATCCGATTTAAGATGTGTTCTTAAAACTATAGAATTGTGTGCCTAAAAGTAAAAGTGCCTAGGTTTTATTCTTAGCTAAGAACTAGAGAGGAATAAGTTTTAAGCCAGAAATATTAACTACTGCTGGTAAATGCAACCCAAAAATGAGCTCTTGCCAAGAAAATTACATTTATCTGGTTGATATGTCTTAAAATTCAAATTTTAAAATTGTTGTAGCTTATTATGAAATTAGTTTTAACAAGGTTAGCAAATTTGGCTTACTAAAATCACTTAAAACAAGTATAAAAATACAGAAATTCATATCAATAATCTTAAAATTAGCTTATAAATGAGATTTTGGCAAGTAAAATTATTTCACATATAGCTGATATTATTTATAAGTTTATTTTACCTCATTTCCAGATATTGTTTTACTGGTAATAAGTCACATTGACTATATTTATATTTAATTATTTTAAGAAAACCGCTAGAAACAAGCCAAATTATCAGTGAGCCAACAGTGTGAAAATATTTTGGCCACCTACAATTATTTAAAACCAGTAAGAACTGCCTGGAAATGAGGTTAGATTATCTTGGAATTAGCTAACATCAATTTCAAAATGAGAATTTCAAGCTATTTAACAAGATACAAGCTCATTTTATCTTGCCAAGTTCTCATTTTTAACTTTTAACTCAACTGCATAGTGTGTACACTTTGTCCACGACTGCTCACCAAATCAGTACAGTGAATTAAATACACCTGGAAATTCTATTTCTCCATATGTCATGGTTATATCTAAACATCTGTTGTCACATCTGTCCAATGCAGAGAAGCGCATATCTACCAGTGCCGAAATCATGCATGACTAATGCCAATATTGAATAATACATGCCTGAATATACAGGAAGTTTGGCCCCTAAGTAAAGACATGAAGGGGTTTGATTACTCCTGTGTAGCAGTGCAGGTCATTAACTTGTGAGAGTGTGGGTCGAGAGGCTTCGGCCTGCTCGTTGCGTGCAGGTTTCTTCCAGAGGTGGGGGGGAGACGGAGCTTGTAACACTGCACAGGTCCAATACTCATAATAGCTGTAATTTCGAACAGGCACTTTCTGAAATAAAGCATGGCCGTTGATTTGAAGGAAGAGGGAAAAAGCGCAGGTTGGCTCCGAATGAGACTTTAATTGCAGACACATTTATTAATACAGAGTCGAAAATGAGGCTGACAGCTATTCACTCCACCCCCACCAACCGCCCGTCCGATTCACAGGCGGAGGAAGCAGAGCGGGTGTAAGTTAATTATATGTTTATTTTAACCATAATAAATCTTAATGTGAGGCCTGTTCTCGGCAGAGAGCGAGCAGCGTGTTTACATGATGGCGGGGACAGCAGAGTGAGAGAGAGATGCCTGAGTAGTAGAGGAGTGAGGCGGCCAAGCGTAGGCCCCCAGACCCGCTCCTGTTTCTGGTCCGGCTGTCTGTTCCAGCTCTTTGGCAAAGCCATGCACGTACGCTGTTCTGCTTAGCAGTGTTACTTGGAGGCCAGTCCACCATGCTGTCTTTAAGCTTCTGGTGGCACTTAAGTCTGTGGCACTTGCCAAGTACTCCTATCCAGAGTGCGCTTGGAAAGTCAGCCCAGTAAAGGAATATTCTAGATTTCTCAAACTAATTTCCATGTGGTATTTGGTTACTGTGTACAGTAATGGGTCCGTATTTATAAAGGAGCACCTGTCTTTTCTCAAAGAACCGAACTTCCAATGGAAATGTGTTCCTGGATCTGGTCATTGGCCTCTTTTATCAAATCAAAACAAGGTTTATTGTCATATATAGAGTCATACATTGTACAACTTAAAATATTAAATATTAATATTAAAATATTTATATATATATATATTTTTTTCTTTCTTACCCTGCAGTGGAGCTGATAGAACAAGGTTTATTACTAAGCAGGTTTGGAGCAATTCTATTGGTCGGTCCATCATGAATATTCACTAACCTGAAAGGAGAACTAGAGCTTTTACACTGTGCAGAAAAAGAGATCAAAGTTTTTACACCACTAAATATATATTAGAGGTGGAGATATGGAGGAGTATTATACTGTGTACATCAGGAGTAGATGTGGTGTATCAGGATATGGACTGGTTCAGACTCTCATCAGGTAGAGCTGTTCAGTGTACCACTGTAGAGTCTTTAAGACCACCAACTACATCTGTTTAGATGGGTGTGTTTAAACTTGTAACTGGTAGTGTGAATGAATGAATGAATCAATCAATCAATCAAACAAATAAATAAATAATTGAATTTGGCACGTACTGAACAAATTTCTGGATATAGGCCACATCAATTAAGGATTTGTTCAATTGGTCCAGATGTGGTGGATGTCTTCCCTGGCCGTTTACTGGCTGTTCCAGGTAGTTCCCACAGATTTTCAGGAGGATTCCAACCTGCAGCCCTGCGAACACGTGAAATGAAATCTTGGAATACAGGGCTAGGAATGACGTGCTCCTCTGTATGATGATGATGAGCAGAAGGCAAAACCTGGTGGTCCAGCAGTTCAGTGTAGACGCTGTGGTTCAGATTTACAGTCACCTCAACCAAAGAACCCATCTCCACATAACTAAGCACCCCCAGAACACCACGGAGGGAGCACTGTAGAGCGTAAAGTGCACACAGTGTAAAAGTGAATGTGCAACATAACCTGTCATTAGGATCATTCAGAGACGTTTGATGTGGAGCAGTGTGGAGAAAATGATAGTAAAGCGTCCTCATAAAAACAAAAGGAATGGCGATGATGATGATGATGAAATAGTTTATAGTGGATAACTGACTATTGACTGAGGGAGCATTTCTAGACATCACACTGTCATATATAGGATATATAGGAAGATAAAAGGACCATATATCTAATATGGTATATCTTAAAATTCCTATTTTGGAATTGTTGTTAACTCATTTGAAGATTATTTAACCTCATGTCCAGCCAGTATGATAGTTTGGCTTCTTTCCAACATGATTCTCACAGTAAGTAAACTTACCTGCCCATCTGGTGAGAAAATTTGCCTGATTAAAATCACTTCAAACTATGTGTGTAAATAAGTTAAACAATCTTAGAATTAGCTTACTACAATCTTAACATTAAAATATAAGATTTTAGCTAAACGTAAGATCATTTTGATGTGAGTCAGTGTATGTAGTACTGTACAAGTCATTATTGGTGACATATGACTGTTTGAAGAAATATTATATTCTACAAAAACACAAGATCATGAGTAAAATGATCTTACAGCTAGCTGATCTAATATTCTCCTCATTTCAGGATTGTTGTAGGGTCATTATAATATTACTTAACTTATTTCCAGACTAGTATTACTAGTTTTAAGTGATTTTCAAAAGCCACATTTTCTTGTTATATAAAGAGACAATTCTACTTATTTAAGAAACATGCCTGAAATAATCCACTGTCTTCCAGTACAATCAGAAAAATTCCCTTGAAATCACTTAAAATGAGTATAAAATGCCTGGAAATATGTAAGACAATGTTTAAAGAAATATTAGAAATATCTTTAAACGAGAATTTATATTCCATTTATTTTATTTATATGTCAATTAAATATAAGAGTATTTTAATTTTGCCATGATATATATCGTTTTTCTTAGTTCTTATTATATATATCTTTTGTAATTTTCTTATTTTCTGTTTTTTTAGCAAGTATTATGAAAAGTAATTTATTATGGTATCAGAAAAGTTATTGGCAACAATTTTTTAAATATGCTATCTATATTAAAATTAATGCTAGAACTGTGTACAGTCTGAGTCGGAGCCTATACTGCACACTGCAAAAACTGTATCTGTATATTATGAGTGATATTATTTTATAAATAAATGCTGAATTATTTTATAAATAAATGTTAAGAATTAAAATTAGCTCATATCAAGATTACTGTACTAATTTCCTGAATGTTTCTACTTGTTTTAAGTGATTTTAGTAAATCTCCATATTGCTAGGTGGCTGCATTGGCTTGTTTCCAGCACACTTCTTATAATAAGTAAACTTATCTTCTGATACAGTAAGAAAGCTTGACTTACTAAAATCACTTAAAACTAGTCAAATCTGTCTGGAAATAAGTGAAATAATCATATAATAAAATGAACATATTAGAAATCTCAAGTAGATATAAGATCATGTTACTTGTCAGGATCTCACTTTTTTCAGTGTAGATATATAGTCTTATTTTAAGATTTTAAGAAGTTAATTTTAAAGTTATTTAACCTCGTTTTAGGCAGGTTTCGCTCTTGTTATAGGTGATTTTAGCCAAATGTTCTCACATATACTGGCAGATAATTTGCCCTGCTTCCAGCATGTTTTTTTGAAAATAAGTAAAATGATCTGTCTATAAAGTGAGAGCATTTGTCTTACTAACATCACTTAAAACCAGTTAAACTGTCTTAAAAATAAGCCCACAGCAGTCATAAAATGATAAATATAAGATATCTCAGCTAGATTTAAGATCATTTTTACTTGCCAAGACCTCAGTTATTCCAGTGTAGAAATATAGTTAATATCTTACAATTCTTATTTATTTAATTTTAAGCTAATTTTAAGTTTATTTAACTTCATTTTCAGGCAAATTTGACTTGTTTTGTCACCATATTAGCAGATTATTTAGCTTGTTTCCAGCACGATTCTTATAATATGAAAGATATAAGATATCTCAGTGAGTTATAAGATCACTTTATTTGCCAAGATCTCAGTTATTCCAGTGTAGATATATAGTTAATGTCTTAAAATTCTTATTTACTTAGTTTTAAGCTAATTTTAAGGCTATTTAACTTCATTTTCAGGCAGTTTCTACTTGTTTTAAGTGTTATGTTACCATATTAGGAGATTATTTGGCTTGTTTCCAGCACGATTCTTATAATATAAGAGATATAAGAAATATCAACTCTATTTAAGATCACTTTAATTGCTAAGATATCATTTTTGGAGCGTTTTTCTGAAATGCCTGCTTTGATATTACTCCAAATAGTCTCAACATTCACCATTAACACTCACCATTAACACTCGCCATTAACACTCACCATTAACACTCGCCATTAACACTCACCATTAACATCTATCTTATGAATGTACAGATATTTCAGAATTGGTTACTCGACATCAACACCTTAATATCCCTTCAGTGTGTATTCATATGAGGCCCCCTATCTACTGGGACCCCTAGGTCACTATGTACGGGGTCCTACATGGCTGCCTACCTTTGCCCAGCTCAAAGACCACCCCTGCCTTCCGAAACCGACCAGGAAAATCTGACGTTTGTTCAGGATGCTGCCAGCTCACACCAAAACTGTGTGCACACTTGCATGCTCAATGAAATCAATGTTGTGAAAGGCGACGGGTTGCGCAGCGCTGCTATCGAGATCAACCGATGATGCTTCACAGATGCGGGAAGCGTCAGACATCTGTGGAGAGAAGAAACATAAATCAGCGGGAATATTGGTCTGCATGGTCCTCAGGGCTGCGTTCACTAGATTATGAAAGGCATACGATATATATGCCCCCCGCCATTCCCATGCATCCCCCAACAAAGGCACCTGCAGAGCAGAAGGACAGAGCCGCCTGGCCTGCACACCTCTATGGCAAGGGAGGTTTCCTCAGAGGCTGTTTTCATCATTCAAGGCTCATCGTCATCCCTAAAGGATGGAGAAATTGAAACGATTTGTTACTGTAATGTTCTTTTCTGGCCAGACTGAGAGCTACACGCGGACGCATGTGTGTCTGTTTGCATGTGCGTGCACACGTGCATGTAAAAAGATGGATAAAGGCTTCAGCTTTGACATCTGTTGCACAACGCACACCAAGCCGGAAGCCATATGTCTGCCATCAGCAAGAGCATTGGGGTCCAAGGGCCACCAAACCGACTAAGAACTATTAGTCCCCCGAGAGCACTGGCCCCAGGATAAAAGAGCAGCCATGATATTATAAATGCAGGACTACATTTTCCAGAGCAAATCTTCCGTCCCTCCGAGCATTGCTCTTGTACGTCTGGATTTCATCAACGCCGATGCCCCGGCCCTCGCAGCAGAACGGCGCAGTTGTTCAATTTTACCCCATCGACAAGGAGAAGATTGTTTTTCTTGAGCAATCAATCCATGTGTGTGGTAGGGCTAATGAAAACAGCCTTAAATTCCTGGATCTGGAGTTTTCTCTTTCCCTTCTCTTCTCCTCTCCTCCAGGAAAGAAGGTGCGCAGCCGTTAGCCCCTGAGTTCACCGCTGCGGCGTCCATGTTTGAGCCAGAATGACTTAGACCACCGTCCCGGGGACCCCACCATACCTGAGGCAGTTTGGTGGAAAGGGCTGCTGGCTGTGCAGGGTTAAGTAGGGCTAATTGTAGAGCTTTATAGTGTGTGTGTGGGTCATAGACCCTTGGCTCGCACTGCTGTGGAAATGCATTTCTGCAGGCTAACATGCTAAAATGCTTTCCACATGCTAGCACACATGCCAGCCAGAATAACGCCGCTACAAACCGGCCTAAAGAGCACTAAGCCATTTTAGTGTATTAACTGAGATACGGTAAGCCAGTAGACCTGTTGGCTGAGTGAGGTTTGCCAGCTGCTGAGTCATAAAGGCCCCTCTTTTACTTTTTGTAGAAACTTTGAATTTAGAAATAATTAAATCAGGAAATGAATGATGGCTGTGTCAGCTACACACAGCTTGCAATTCCCTTAGATTGAGCTTTTTCCAATGCACAGATTCCTTTTTCCTAGCTTGGCTAGTAAAACGATCTTATATATATTTGCTATATCTTAGATTTTTCATTTTGAGTTTGATGTGAGCTAGTTTAAAACTGTATGACTTAATTTTAGATATGTTTTACTTATTTTTAGGATTTTAGGAAACCCAATTTTCTTACTATGCTCTCAGATCATTTGACGAATTTTAGGAAACCCACTTAAAACAACCCAAAATATCTGCCAATATTGTGAGAAAATATAATTTAGGTTAATTAGGTTAGGTTAATTAACCTTAAAATTAATTTATTGTACTTTATTGTATGTGTGGTTGGTGTAGCTAAGCGGATAACACCGCTAACCACCACCACGTGGGAGACTGGGGTTCGAATCCCAGTCTGGGTGACTATACTGTGCTACACCAATAAGAGTCATAGGGCAAGACTCCTAACACCACACTGGCCTCCCTGTAGTATGATTACCCTTGTAAGTCGCTCTGGATAAGAGCGTCAGCTAAATGCCGTAAATGTATTCTAAGAAACATGCTGGAAACAGGCCAAATGGTCTGCCAGTATAGTTGGCTTATTGAAATCTTGGCTTATTAAAACAAACTAATAGGAATAAAAACTGCCTGGAAATAAGTTAGGTCATCTTAAAATTAGCCTACCACAATCTCAAAATAAGAATTCCAAGATATATCAACTAGATATAAGACCATTTCCTTTGAGAACTTAACATAGCTTTTCAGCAAAGCCCCGATCAAATCCTAACCCATTTTCCAAACATAATTTCATAAGTATCATAAGCATCATTAACATAAGTATCCTGCTAACTCGGAAATCCACAGTAATGATGGAAAATGCCCTTCATTTTCCAAATCCCACGGTCAGTTTTAAACCTGTACCGGAATTTCAGTTAACATAGACTTTGAGATCTATTAAATCATAGTTTTCCGGTTTTTCCCATTCTTTAGGATGGTATATAGCTTTTGACGAATGTCTGGAAAGATACAAAGGGAGAAACTATCTCAGCTGCCTGAAATGCCTCATTGGAATTCCAGCCTATTTTTATTAAGAGCTGAAAAAGCAAAAACCTGCCATTCCAAATCACATGAAGCTTGATCAGGCATGTCAGCTTGTTCTACCGGACTTTCAGGGTCGGACTCTGGCTCAAACTGATACGGCAGAACTGACGACATTGTAGGAAAAGCCACAGTGAGAAGCTCGTAGGAGAATGCTGCTCAGAATAGACTGGAGCTGTGCTGGCTGATCAGAGCATGCTGGGCTTATCAGGAGGAGGGGCTTAAAGACAGAGGGTGAATACAGATATACATTATGCATATAAATCTATTTCAGTAAACGCAACAATTAAATTCTGAACACTGACTATGAGCATAATTCGCCCCTTATATTTTTAAAATCTAATAGTATGTATCATTTCCACAAGCACCAGTACCAGCTCTGATTGGGTTAGGCATGGACTGGGACTGTATGTAGCCACATCAATGTTCAGACACTACTGCATCACAGAATTGATCAGTTACTCCAGATTTGGTGGACGCCTTCCCTGGCACAATTCCGAGAAGAATTCCCTGTAGACTGGGATTTTATCCACTGCTGGTAGACCCAAATGACCGAATGCTTCCATACACCTGCAGATTCAGCTACTTCCTTCACATTATGGTCTTCGGCCACGCCCACATGCTCAGTCACTCCTTTTAGCCAATCATTAACATCTGCTATGGAGCCATTTTCCACACATGAAATAAGACATTCCCTGCACGGTAGCACCTCTTCCCAATCTATGGATCCCGTCACTCACACCCCGCAGGTATTTATAGCCCCATCATCCTCACGCAGCGCCATCTGCAGGAGCCTGAAGTTACTACCACCTTGAACACGCAGGGTGACTAGGTTTTTGTTCAGGGTGAGAGGTTTTACAGCATCTCCTTCAGTACTTTATACTGCCGTTAGCTATCAGCCATGCTGGTCAGCCTACTCTAGTGAGAACAAGCTGTGCTCCTGTTCCAGAGAGCTTGTTAACAGCATCCAGACGTCTAACAGAATTATGAGCTCGTAGGAGAAATCAATATTAAGGCAAGCAGAGAAACTCGCAGATGTTTCTGCCATTTTTCAAAAGTTTTGGTGCTGAGTTTGAAGTTTTGTGGTTGACCGAAGCTCTGGAAGGATACCTCCGCTGAGTCCTTCAGATTTGCAGAAATGATGTGTCTGTTTTTCAGCCGCTGTTCAACGGATTCGACTAAACGAGACAGCCTCAGTGAGGTAATGACCTAGAAATGCACCTGCCCTCGGCTGCATCCTTGGCTTTAAGACAAGACTGTCAATGTCACTGGGAAACAATTAGGCGGGGGAATGAGTTAAGTGAATAGCATGGCTTCCATTGCATGCTTGCATGGGAGATCATCGATACACTGGAGTAAAGCCGATGTGAGAGAACGAGTGAGAGAGAGAGCAATAGGACTGACATACATTAGATGTTGTATATAATACAGTATATTCCCAACAAGCCATATATATGTGTATATATATATATATATATATATGAAATATATATGTAATATATTCACAACAAGGTACAAGTATTTGGAATAATATACACAGTCATTGTCAAAAAGAATATCTGCACCCAGAAGGAGGTGTGGGAGTGCGGTGCTGTTGGGAAGGAAGATAAAGGTGACCAGGATCAATAACTGATGATAAATTTAGACTGATATGATCAATATTTATTGAGCTACACATACAGAAGTCTGTCTCTCAGTATGGCGTCGGGCCGCCATGTTGCCAACATGCCAGACGTCTCGGTATGGAGCTGTAAAAGTTCCTAATGGTGTCCTGTGATAATCCATCCCATGCAGCTTGAACATCCTCACACAGTTCCTGCAGATGGTGCAGTAGGGGTGGAGGTGGAGTGATGCCAGGCCTTCTGGACGTGTGACAACAAACCGTTCATCTTGGTGCTGACCACGGTGCCTCCACACACGGATTCGTTGGGCGTCTCCACCAAGACTAAAGCGGGACTTGTCACTGAAGATGACCTGTTGCCATTCTGAGTCACTCCATGACAGTCTGGTACGACACCACTGCAGTGTTTGGTGACGGTGACGTGGTGTTAAGGACAGTCGCCGTCTTATTATGTCACATGCAAGGCCGAAGTCAGTCCTGCTAGTTTCTCTACCGTGAACTATACCATGAATACCAATTCAGGGAATAGTCACTGTGTAGCCTGCTTCACAGTCCTACTACTATTCCTGACTAAGGAGGCATGCAGCACTGGTCTGGCTCTGGGTGTCGTTGTAGCAACTCTGGTCACCCATTCAGTCCTACATAACAACCTGGGGCAGCATGGTGGCGCAGTGGGTAGGGCCCATTTGCTTCACCTCAAGAGTGGCCTGGGTTTGATTCCCAGGGGGCGTGTCCCAGGTAGGGCGTTCTTTCTGAGTCATGTCCTCTCTGTATCCGTGTGGGTTTCCTCCCACAGTCCAAATGCATGCGGCTAGGTGAATTGGAGATGCCTGATTCCCCCACTAGGTGTCAGTGTAGATGTGTTTGTCTGTCTGTGCCTGCTCTATGATGGTCTAGTGGCCTGTCCAGGGTGTATCCTGCCTTCCACCCATTGGACTGGGCTCCAGTCTCCCCAACACCCCAGTAACTCTGCTTGCCCAATTTGTGGTGGAAAAGTCTGGAAGCCAGAAATTGAATAGCATCAGTGCCACTAGCCATTGACGCTAGCCTCAGTGTCTATGGCGAGTGAATCCCGCAAACCCTGAATAACCCTGGGGTTATTAATTATGTAGAAATTAAAAGCCAGTGAAAATCCATTCCTGTACTGCAGTCTAATCTACAGCACTGCAGACCTGTGGCCTACCAGGCCAGTTTACACCGCCTCCCAGACCTGAAGCTGAGGTTGATTTAGGAGGTGTTTGGGCTAGTTGTGATAACACGCAGGCATCCACACACATACCCTCACACATACGCAGCCAAGCTCCAGCCCCTGGCCATCACTGCCCCTGTAGACTGGATCTGATCTTCATATGAAAGACTGTAATGTCTGGCAGGTGCAGCAGTTGGGCCTTTCTTTCCTCAGTGCAATTAATTACCCAGCTAATGACACCCAGCAGGCGCAAACAGGCTCTGGGGAAAGGCGAGCCACCTCTGCGGGCACACGCATTGCTTCGCAACTTTAAGCAAACTACTTAAGGCCCATCTAATGACCCCAAATGGCCGGTTTAAACGTTCTGAAAACAAACCCGGCCTGCTTGTATGGCTGCATAAACATGTAGGCGAGCTCCTAAGTCCCGGGCCGCTGACACACTCTATTAGAGCGTCATTAGGCAGTAATAGATGGATGGTCGTGTCTCTAATAGGCTCGTGATTAAGTGCTTGTGTTTTACTAGCTCCAAATTAGCACTGGTGTGTGCCGAGTGGATTCAAACTGCAAAGCCATTACAGAGTCCTGGAGATGTGTTCATAAAGCTCCTCAGAGCAGGCCGTGTTGATCCAGGATCAGTTTTTCTTCTCTGTTTATGCTGGTCTCGGTCACAGGAGACCAGGATCCAGATGCATCCATCTTCATCTAAAACGCTAGGCCGGCCCAGAGCAGAGCCGAGGGAGAAGGAGGAGAGCTGGCTGAGGGTCCACTGAATGAGCACATTCGGGGGCTGATTTTACGAGCTTGGTTTTAATGGGAATGATAGTCGTAAATGAAGCACTGAGGTGAAGAACATTGCGAGGTGTTGGCTTGCAGTCACAACAGCAGGTGGCACACTTGTGCATCAGTCTAGCCAGTAGTGCAGGTATAGCAAGTGGTTGGATGAGGGCCAAATAAAAATGAAAAAATAATATAGAATTAAAGAAGGTAGGCAGGTTTCTAAAATATTGCATATAAAGCATCAGGAGAATATCCACAATTATTATTATATTTATATATGTATTATATAACCTTAGATCATTTATAATTTAGACAATCATATATGTGTGTATGTATATATTTATTTTATATTTTTTATATATTTTTTTAATATTTTTAAATTTATATATATATATATATATATATATATATATATATATATATATATATATATATATATGTACATAAATAATAAAAAAAAAATTAGCCAGGAGTGCAAGAAACATCATATGTAGTATATAATATGTATATATAGTATAATATATATGTAGTATATATATTATATATATTTTTTATATTAAAAATATATGTAAATTTTTTTAATTTATTTTTTTTTATATATGTATAATATATGTATATTAATTAATTATATAATTGTGTGTGTGTGTGTGTGTGTGTATATATATATATATATATATATATATATATATATATATTTTTTTTAAAAAATACATACATTTTTAATTGTATTAATTTTATTTAAATATATAATTTTTATTTTTATACACTACATGGTATTTTTATGTTTCTTGCACTCTTAGCTTAGGTAACTTATATATATATATATATATGCCAATATATATGTATATATATATATACATTTTTTATTATTATTTATTTATTTATTTATTTATTTTTATCATATTTATTGCCGTCCAATGCTATCTATCTATCTAGTTATCTATTTAATAATATCATATCACATATTAATATGTATACTCTCACTGGATGGGTGAGAGGAGTAAGGCTTACTTTCTTGGTGGGTCAATATATATAGTTTTAAAATATATAAAGCATTCATTGAATATTTGCAATTGTTCTATTTATTTTATGATAATAATGATTGTGCAATAGGTCGCACTATTGTAATCCAATGAATATTCTTCTTCTTACTATGTTGGTGGGGCAAATGTTAAGTCACTATATCTTAATAAATTATGTGTTGAACTTAACTCAACCTGATTGTGCCATCTCTACCAATCGGCAGAAGTATGTTAGGCTAGGCTGTACTCCACTAGAAGAGTATTGTTCATCTCCTTATTGATGTATTATAGTTTCAGAGGTTTTGAGAAACATGTGCTGCCAACCGGCCTAATTGTTTCTTTATGCTAAAGGTGTCTATGCTAAGCTAATATAGTTAAAACTGACTACTCTCTTTTTTATTATTGGAACAAACAAATAAAAATGCAAGAGAAATATTTCTATTTCTTTTTTCATGGTGACGACATTAAAGGGTTGATGTGCTAAAGTAACCTGGAGTTATGGTCAGGGGGTCTGTGGTTAGTTTGGGGCTTTCACATACTGATGAAAACACAGTAATGAGAATCAGTATGATTATTTTCCCCCCGTGTACCAGATCCAGTTCCGTTAACTGTATTGAAGAATGTGTAGACAACATGTACTATGAATCTACAAGTAATGTACAAGATCATAAAAACAGGTGAGCGCAGCTCCAGCCTCCCGTCCACTGTTCTCAGCGCAGGTCTGTGTGGAGTCAGTGGTGCATGGAAGGAGACAAAAACACAGTGTGGTGCAGACCCGGTCCATCTGGTTTTACTGTTAGAGGAGCCGCCAGGCCCTCTCCTTCCTTTCTGTCCGTCCTCTCAGGCTTTATTACAGTGGATGCTGCTGTATTAGTACAGCCAAACAGCCGAGTGTCAACAGTTAACAGTTCAGAAATTACTGCATGTATTCATGCGTAGTGATGCACAGAGATCCAGAGAATGTCCTTCATTCACTGTAAGAAATTAGAGCTTGGCAAGTAAAATGATTTCATATCTATCTGAAATTTATTATATTTCCTATTTTAAGATTATTGTAGTAAGCCAGATAAGTAAAAAATGTCTTACTAAAATCATTTAAATAAACTAGTAAAAATGCTTGGAAATAAGTTTAATAATCATAAAATCAGGTCATAATAATTTCAAAGGATTAATTTTATGATATAGATCCTAGATGCTACTAGATACATGTTTGAGGCAAAGCCTATTTAAACCTGCTTAAGTGGCTTTGGCAACAGTACACTGCAAAAAATGAGATTTCAATCAGGAAAATTATCTTATATCTAGGTAAAATATCTTATATTTTTATTTTAAGGTTGTTGTATCTTATTTAAGACTGTTGAAGACATTTTATAACTTTGATTTTTAACTATAAGCATTTTAACTATATGGCAAGTGCTGGAAACCAAAGCCAAATAATCTGCTAATATAGTGACGAAAGAATTGTCTTACCTAAATTACTTAAAAGAAATAGAAGTGTCTGGAAATTTGTTAAATAATCTTAAAATTATCTTAGAATTAACAATAACCTAAACATAATAATTTTAAATAGTTTAAGTACAAGATGAATGCTGACAGCACACTCAGTGTAACAAATAAGTGTCACATCAACCCTCCCTTAATGAGTGTTTGAAACTCAAAGCTTTAACCATTTGCTGTTCTTCTCAACTTTTCAGTATTTCATCATGTTGGGTCACTAAATCTTAATAAAGATGGTGCTCAACTTAATTCAGCCTGATTGTGCCATCTCTACCAATCGGCAGAGGTATGTTAGGCTAACCTATACTCCACTAGAGGGGTATCGTTTGTCTCCTTATTGGCATATTATAGTTTCAGAGGTTTTACAAAAGAGAGTTATGTAAGTTTATATTTTAAAAAAATGAATATGAGTACATTTTCAAGCAGCATGCACTACCAAATGGTTTAATTCTTTCTTGACGCTTCAACAACCAAAAGTCTCAAAACGAGAATTTTAAGATATTTCATTTAAACTGAATCTACAATATAACTGCTACAGTAACATTTCAGTGCAGCATCAAGGGAATGCAGTGCAGCATTTAGGGAATATCTGCAATCGTTCTTTTATTTTTTCTATTTTATATGTATATATTTTTGCAGTGTGCTGTACAGTCAGCTGGTTTTAGTCCAGTTAGTCATCAAGACACATCAGAGTCACAGGAAACTTGGGTTTAGAAAAATGATTGTGCAATAGGTAACACTATTGTAATTCAATGTATATTCTTCTTCTTCCTATGTTGGTGGGGCAAATGTTAAGTCACTATATCTTAATAAAGAATGTGTTGAATGTAAGTCAACCTGATTGTGCCATCTCTACCAATCGGCAGAAGTATTTTAGGCTAGGCTGTAATCAATCAGCCATTTAAAAAGTATCAGCCATGATTAAACCCAGCAGGCTGAACGGTTAATACAGAGACTGTATACAATACAGAGACCGCCCGTGCAGCTGGCCTGTTGTGATAAAGACACATATATGAGTGTAATCCAGATTAGGTTTTACTGCCATAACCATATTTCGAAAAAAAATTTGCCAGGCTATGATTCATAATAATTTAGAGCTGTACGTATATGAGAGCAGTGCTTCCTTACGGGTCTCCATTTAAACCTTCTGTTTGGCTCTCTGTCTGAGGGTTCTGCTGAAGAGGGTTGAGGAGAGGATGGCGAGGTGGCTGGATGGAGGGATGGAGAGATGGCTGGATTCTGGGAGGAGGAAGTGCTGGCCGTGCTGATGGTAATTCGGGTATTAAACCCGCTCCTCTCATTAATCACCAGCTCTGACACCTCGTATATTTACACTCCTCAAACACACGGACGGAGCATGTGCAGAATTCAGACAAGCCTGAGATCCACACTCGTCTCTGTTACTCTCTCATTACTCCACATTACTCTCTCTCTCTCTCTCTCTCTCTCTCTCCTTCTCTGTTTACTCTAAGAATGAGTGCTTAAATAATGTCATCCCTAAATGACCTCATGATTGCATTATTCATCTAAAAAACGTAATTCTATTAAATGCTTTTGGTTTGTTAATATGCAATATAAAATAAGCCAATCATTTAAACACTGCTCCACATAGCAGGTTCTCCTTCTGTTTATCTTAATAAGCTTTACTGTAGAATAACTATAAACTAGCCCTCATGGAATTATACAGTCCACCGTAAAACCCTCCCGAGTGGACCTTTACAGGTGGAGGAACCAGCTTCCTTACCCTGCAGTGAAGCTGATAGAACAAGGTTTATTACTAAGCAGGTTTGGAGCGATTCTATTGGTCGGTCCATCATGAATATTCACTAACCTGAAAGGAGAGCTAGAGCTTTTACACTGTGCAGAAAAAGAGATCAAAGTTTTTACACCACTAAATATATATTAGAGGTGGAGATATGGAGGAGTATCATACTGTGTACATCAGGAGTAGATGTGGTGTATCAGGATAGGGACTGGTTCAGACTCTCATCAAGTGGAGCTGCTCAGTGTACGACTGTAGAGTCTTTAACCCCATAAGAGCCCAGAGCCGTTTCCCTTTAGGGGAAAATAATGAAGGGTCAGTTATAAGATCATTAAAGATCAGCCTTATTGTGACAAAGAGGTCACATGGCGTCTTCTGTAAGTATTATAGAGTCATAATACTGGTAGCATATGTCACAACAACAACCATTCCATAACTGGTATTCCATCATGGGGTTCTATAAATGGCGTCAGAATGGGTATGTGTAATATAGAATATGGGTATATGTTATATAGAATATGGGTCTATGTAATATAGAATATGGGTATATGTGATATAGAATATGGGTATATGTTATATAGAATATGGGTATATGTGATATAGATATGGGTATATGTGATATAGAATATGGGTATATGTAATATAGAATATGGGTATATGTGATATAGAATATGGGTATATGTGATATAGAATATGGCTGTATGTAATATAGAATATGGGTATATGTGATATAGAATATGGGTATATGTTATATAGAATATGGGTATATGTTATATAGAATATGGGTGTATGTAATATAGAATATGGGTATATGTGATATAGAATATGGGTATATGTTATATAGAATATGGGTATATGTGATATAGAATATGGGTATATGTGATATAGAATATGGGTATATGTAATATAGAATATGGGTATATGTGATATAGAATATGGGTATATGTGATATAGAATATGGGTATATGTAATATAGAATATGGGTATATGTGATATAGAATATGGGTATATATGATATAGAATATGGGTATATGTAATATAGAATATGGGTATATGTGATATAGAATATGGGCATATGTAATATAGAATATGGGTATATGTGATATAGAATATGGGTATATGTGATATAGAATATGGGTATATGTAATATAGAATATGGGTATATGTGATATAGAATATGGGTATATGTTTAAAATGAGCTGGTTTTGTCTCTAACTGCACTAACCAAGCACATCGCCATTTTCTAAATGAGGTCATATGTTCACCAACTGTCATGTGACTGCATCCAGGATGTTGGGTATAGGTCACTCAGGGACTCCATGTGTTCAGGTGAAGGGTAAAGCTGTATAAAGAACTTTACAGACTTTTAAAAGGCTTGTGACACATACGTCACTGTGGGCTCTTATGGGTTAAGATCACCAACTACATCCAGTCAGAGGGGTTTAGTGTCCAAACGTCTGGCTGTATATATTTCCCAGTATGTTACACAGTTTGCAGAATAATGACGTATAATACTTTGTTTTACACCTATATATACTGCATATATATGTATAAAGTCCCCCAGAATGGAAACACTTCAGTACAGATACCCCTCACAATAACCACTACACTTACTGGGTTACTGCCCACCACTGTGTGGAACCGAGGTACTAAGTGACTTGTAAGCCAGGAGACAGTGTGAGTGGGGTTTGGGTTAATGTGGAGAGCAGTGACCTGCACACCTGGAAGTGGGAGATATTAATGAGTTACTAAGCTCCACTAACCCAGGTTAATAAGAGGTTAAGCTGGGCACTGCTTCTGGATCCTCTCATCCCTTCGTTCTCTCTCTTTCTGCCATTCTCTGGTCTTATGGGCATATTCTGACCTACAGCTGCTGCTCGTGCACATCTGTGTATGTACTGTGTATGCAGTTACTGTCTTTTGCTTTTGCATTATTGTTTATTTATCTATATGGTTATTGCACTGTAGAAATAGGCTGATAATGGGACATTGTGTTGTACAGCCTTGCACTGATATACTGGCAATAACCTGAACTGAACTGAACTGAACTGAACTGAACTGAACTGAACTCAACTGAACTCAACTCAACTCAACTCAACTCAACTCAACTCAACTCAACTCAACTCAACTCAACTCAACTCAACTCAACAATCCAATCCAATCCAGTTCAATTCAATTCAGTTCAGTTCAGTTCAGTTCAGTTCAGTTCAGTTCAGTTCAGTTCAGTTCAGTTCAGTTCAGTTCAGTTCAATTCAATTCAATTCAATTCAATTCAATTCAATTCAATTCAGTTCAGTTCAGTTCAGTTCAGTTCAGTTCAGTTCAGTTCAGTTCAGTTCCGTTCCGTTCCGTTCCGTTCCGTTCAGTTCCGTTCCGTTCCGTTCCGTTCCGTTCCGTTCCGTTCAATTCAATTCAATTCAATTCAATTCAATTCAATTCAATTCAATTCAATTCAATTCAGTTGGGTTTATCACTGCACAGGAGAAGTAATCTGGTAGTGTTTGGTACAACCTTGTATTGCTATAATGGCAATAAAGTTGAATTAAACTGAGCTAAATTTAATTGTCTTTTTGTCCAGTGAGAATTGCAATAGACTTCAGTAACCCACAGTTCAGAGGGAAAAGCAGTTTACAAGATTAACTGAATTGAAATTACCTTATTTGATTTTAATTGAACTAGATTGAACTGAGTTGAGTTGAGTTGAGTTGAGTTGAGTTGAGTTGAGTTGAGTTGAGTTGAGTTGAGTTGAGTTGAGTTGAATCGAATCATATTGAATTGAACTGAACTGAACTGAACTGAACTGAACTGAACTGAACTGAACTGAACTAAACTGAACTGAACTGAACTGAATTGAATTGAATTGAATTGAACTGAATTGGACTTTTATCGCTGCACTGGTGGAGATGTAGTCTGATAAAAGAGCTTCTTTAACTTCCACTAAGGAAAACAAATCCATCCAGACGCAGACAAAGCAGTAAAGCACTCGGACTCTTCCCCTACCGCGTTCCTCCAGTCCTCTAATGCAGAGTTCTGTGTTCATTCCTCAGATTGTGTGTTTTGTAAAACTGGCTTTGGTTACAAATAGTTTCCAAATGGTCGTCCTACCAGCAGCCTCGCTTCACAGTCTGCAGCTGGACCAGGCGAGTTCGAATTCAGACCCGCGGTCGTGTCTCAGGCCCTCAGGCAGTTTGTTTTAGGCTCATGCATGTTTAAGTGTCAGTCTCTCAGTCTCAGCTGCCAGACTTCGTCCCTACGCACTGAGAGCTGGTGGTCTGAAGACTCGCCGCTTTGAGGAGGACATATGGTTAACAACACTCTGCACTCGTTTACACTTAAAGGGCCCCTATGATGAAAACCTGAAAGATGAAGGGGTTTGATGTTGTATGTGGACATCTTAAAACCATGCCATTCACTTTCCAGTCAATGTGGTCTATAGTACCCACCCCCAAAGGAAAACTCGTATCTCCAAAATGGCAACTTCACAGGAGAGGGCAAAAACCTGATTTTATTTAATGGAAGTCAATGGAACCAGACTTTTTCCCAAGCAGTTTTGGGCCATTTCTATTGGTCCATTCATCATGAAACTCCCACACAGGGTAAATATCTACGGCTTCGTTCAAATGATACATGAAAGTAAAAATCAACAAAAATGGACATATATGTCTTTCATTGGACACCAACCATGTATGGAACCTAATCCCCTAACCTGTCTTTGTGATGTCACAGTGAAATATCATACCTATGGCACCTTTAATTTCTGAATGATTGTGTAATACCGAATCTGATCACGCAGTCATGTGCACTCTACAAATTACACTCGAGTAAATCGGCAGAATCAATATAGAAAGAATGGCTGCACCGTGAAGGACTCAACCGTAAGGAACGGTGCGGTCTGACTTCATGAGACATATGAGTGAGTCTCATCGCTGTACCTGACTGACCCAATAGCTAAGATAACAGACATTCAGCGAGCAATGATGACCTCCATAAGTCATCCTATTAGTGCCAGCACCATTGGCTGCACCACGCAGGACTACATGCACACAGACCGTTACCACGACTGTCCTTAACACCACGTCACCGTCACCAAAGACTGCAGTGGTGTCGTACCAGACTGTCATGGAGTGACTCAGAATGGCAGCGGGTCATCTTCAGTGACGAGTCCCGCTTTAGTCTTGGTGGAGACGACCAAGGAATCCATGTGTGGAGGCACCGTGGTCAGCGCCAGGATGAACACGCCCAGAAGGCCTGGTGTCACACCACCATCACCCCTACCGCACCATCTGCAGGAACTGTGTGAGGATATTCAATCTGCATGGGATAGATTATCACAGGACACCATCAGGAACCTCAACAGCTCCCATGCCAGAAAGAGAGATAGAGAGAGAGAGAGAGACAGAGAGAGAGAGAGAGAGAGAGAGCGAGAGAGAGAGAGAGAGAGAGAGAGAGAGAGAGAAGCAGGCTCTCCGTATTTTCCATGCTGCGCTCCGAGATAATCCATCAGGACTGACAGCCGGGGAGAAAGTGATAGTTTGGGTATCACAGCCAACTCTCCTGCACAAATAAATCTACTGATTACTGATCACAGACTCCGCCCTGCACACCACAGCGCTGTCACACACAGGATCACCCGTCCTGCACATGCCGGGTTTGATCATTAATAACTCCCGCTAATCATTCACTAATGAGGGGGACAAACTTATTTAAGCTAAGAATTCCTGACTGTATATGCCTCCTTTCATTTCCCGCCCTCCATATGCTACACACAATCTACTTCCACATACGCTGCTCTGTATAAACATGCTGCTGCTGGAGTTTCCCAGTGTGCACATCAATTACACTGGCCATTTAACTGACTCCAGGGAAGCGGCCGTGCAGTGCGTTCTGATCAACAGGTCTGCTGTTATAGTGGGAACAGGATCATCAATATCAGGCCTTTATTATTATTATTATTATTATTATTACTATTATTATTATTATTATTACTATTATTATTATTATTATTATTATTATTATTATTATTATTATTATTATTATATTAAGCATTAACCATAACCGTTGATTGTGAACTCATATCTTCTAAAACCTTTAATACCCAACTGGTAATAAACAGCAGGTTCTAATACAGTGGAGCGTTTCTGGGAGAAGGGATGAACCCTCACTCACTCACTTACTCACTCACTCACTCACTCATTCAGTCAGTTGCTTACTCACTCTTTTACTCCCTTGATCTCTCACTCCTTCACTTAGTCATTCACTCTCTCATTTGCTCATACACTCATTTATCCACTCACTCGCTTACACACTCACTCATTAACTCTCTCACTCACACACGCACTCATTCACTCCCTTGATCTCTCACTCCTTCACTTACTCACTCCTTCACTTACTATTCATCTCTCATTCACTCACTCACTCACTCACTCACTCACTCACTCGCTCACTCACTCTCTCTCTCTCTCTCTCTCTCTCACTCACTCACTTACTCATTTACTCACTCACTCACTCACTCACTTACTCACTCACTAACTCACTCACTCACTTACTCATTTACTCACTCACTCACTCACTCACTCACTCACTTACTCATTTACTCACTCACTCACTCACTCACTCATTTACTCACTCACTCACTTACTCACTCACTCACTCTCTCTCACTCACTCACTTACTCATTTACTCACTCACTCACTCACTCACTCACTCACTTACTCACTCATTCAGGCAGTTGCTTACTCATTCATTCACTCCCTTGATCTCTCACTCCTTTACCTACTCATTCACTACCTGGTTTATTTCCTTACTCACTCACTCATTTACTCACACACTTATTTATCCACTCACTCGCTTACACACTCACTCATTCACTCCCTTGATCTCTCACTCCTTCACCTACTCACTCACTCCTTCACTTACTATTCATCTCTCATTCAATCACTCACTCGCTCATTTACTCACTTGCTCAGTCACATCCTCAAACACTCATTTATTCAGTCACTCAGTCACATGCTTACTCTCTAATTCAATCATTCACCTGTTTGCTTCCTCACTCATTCACTCAGTTGTTCACTCACTTATACGCTCCCTCATTCACTCTTATGCTCTCTCTCTCCTTCACTTACTCATTCACTACCTGGTTCATTTCCTCACTCACTCATTTACTCACACACACACTCACTCATTCACTTATTCACTCACTCATTCACTCACTTGCTCAGTCATACCCTCAAACACTCATTTCTTCAGTCACTCAGTCATTTTTTCTCTCGCTCACTTACGTACTCACACATTCACACGCTTACTCACTCTGACTCACCCATTTGCTTGCTCAGTATTCACTCAATTCTTCACTCACTCAGTCATTCACTTCCTCGCTCACTTATTTATCTCCCACTTACTCATTCACTCACCCACTCATTCATTTATTCACTCTCATATTAATTTATTCATTCACTTACTCACTTGTTCATTTATTCACTTAATCACTCACTCATTCATTCACTCCCTCCCACATAATTTTTTTATTCGCTCACTTACTCATTCCTTTATTCGTTCACTCACTCGCTCATTTATTTAGTCGTTCAATCCCATATTCATTATTTCATTCACTCACTCAGTCACTCACTCATTCACTCCTTCATAAAACTACAGAGCTTGTCTGCTGTGTGGGCAGCTCAGCCCACATGACCTGTCCTGTGTAACAGGAGTCACCCCGGGCTGGATTATAGAAATCACCAGGCACACCCGCATTCGGGCAGGCCCCGCCCCCCGTACTGGGATTGGCCAGCACGGACCCTCCACTTACCTGCAGCCCGCAAAGAGGGAGTTTCCTTCACTTATTCATCTAATCATTTGTTCATTTATTTTACCTGCGCTCGCATTGGCCAGCAGATCATATCAGAGGAGCCAATGAGCGCGTCTTATTGACTCCCCAATTTGCATACAGACTCACATTCGACACTAAACCGCGTGACCGAGCCATAACTGATATGTTAGCGTTCATGTCCCTGTGCGGGGATTGGCTAACAGTGTCGCGAGGAGTCTACTGAATGGTGGACATCACTGGCCAATCGCGGCGCAGGAGGGCGGGGCTTATCAGAAAGCAGGTGGGAAATAAAACAAATAACCCTGCGCTGACGTCACGCGGTTTCAGCCTCCCTGTTTGGATTGCACCCCCCTCTCGCGCTCTCTGTGAGATGCGTTGGTGAGGGAGTCTCGGCATGTTCTCCTGGGTTCTGGGATTAAGGGTTCTGAGGAGAATCTGGAGATCTGCAGTCACCAAAGAGACTTCACGGATTTGCTGGTCGAGTATGGAGGACATGAAACACGGCGCACTCCTGTAGCTCCTCTGGAGGACACGCAGCTCCTCACTCTTCTCCTTCTCTCGGTTCTCCTGATGGATCTGGGTTCTGGTGGCGGTGGGGAGAACTAGCCGAGTCTAGAAGTGACCTCCTACAGAAGTTCTTCCAGGAGGAACATGAGGCAGTTCTACAGGGCAGCGCTGGAAGACAGCAGGAGGTGCGGAAGCTGGGCTTTACTTCACCTCCACTGCGCGCTGAGGAGACGCTTCCACTGTAAGTGAGGCCTGCCGGTGTTGCGACTACCGGCTCCGTGCTCTCCGAGAAGCGCTCCGGTGACCGGTGGGAGATAAATGACACTGTGTGATGCCCGTGCCGGGGTCCACAGTGGAGGTTCCGCAGGAGCTGCCCTTGTTTAACTGAGAGTCCGTATACTGTCCTCCTCTTCCTCCTCCAAGAGAGAGAGCAAAGGAGAGTGCGCGCGCTTCGCACCGGCGGCTCAAAGACTCGCGCTGGTCCGCGCGCCGGTGTGTCCGGGTAAATCAGGCTTATGAGAGCGGCTCGCGGTGCGGGAAGCGCGCAGACTGTCGACAGGACTCGTATTATGCCAAGTCGTGTTTCAGCGCGTCCGAAATGAAGGAGAAGTCCAAGAACGCGGCGAAGACGCGGAGAGAGAAGGAAAACGGCGAGTTCTACGAACTGGCCAAACTGCTGCCCCTGCCCTCCGCCATCACCTCGCAGCTGGACAAGGCCTCCATCATCCGCCTGACCACCAGCTACCTGAGGATGAGAGCCGTGTTCCCAGACGGTGAGACACACGCGTGCGCGCGCTCATACGGACACTCTACGACAGCGCGCGGAGTTGGGTTTTATTTTCACAGTCGTGTTAACCAACAGTTCTCTTACACACTCTGTGTATATATATATGTAAACGTAATATAGATGGAAATATATATATATTTATTATATATATATATATTATATCAATTTATTTGACAATAAATGTCTATCTATCTATCTATCTATACACAAAGACATTATCTACTAATGCTTTACAGTGCTCTATAGAAATTATATTTAATTGCCATATTAAATCTAATTTCTATAGAGCACTGTAAAGCATTAGTAGATAATGTCTTTGTGTATAGATAGATAGATAGATAGATAGATAGATAGATAGATAGATAGATAGATAGATAGATAGATAGATAGATAGATAGATTACACATTTATATATAACAAAATTCAAACAGATTTAAAGAAAAAAATTTAACTTTTATTAAAAAATAAAATAATCGAACCTTTCTAGCCCTTAAATTCATCTAAAGGCTTCATTATTGAACTAACTTCATTAACTGACTGACATTAACTAACTGAAACCGGTTTTAAAACGCACTGAGCTCCGCCGGTGGCTTAAACTCGAGATCAGCGCGGAGGACCTACGGGGAGAATAAACCCTACCCTGAAATACACCGCCGGTAATAAAGCGGAGAGCTCTCTGCACCTCCTGCCTGCTCCTCCTCGCTCGGCCACTGAGGATAACATACAGTGTAATGTCACCTCCGGAATCAGGATCTCCCACGGCCTTACAGGAGAAACCTCACAGCACGGTAATGTGGAGGGGATACCGGGAGATCCAGGAACATGCCTCATGAGATTCCGCTGCTGTGTTCAAATATCGCAGACAAGCAAATTATACAATTCATACTAATAATAATAATACTAATAATAATAATAATAATAATAATAATAATAATAATAATAATAACAACAACAATAATACTAATACTACTACTAATAATAATAATAATGATGATGATGATAATAATAATAATAATAATAATAATAATAATAATAATAATAATAATAATAATAATAATAATAATAATGATAATAATAATAATAATGATAATAATAATATTGAAGAGGTTTTTAAAGAGCCGTTTCTACCGACTGAACTATTTTCAGCAGCTTCGGGAACCGAGTGTAGTATGAGAGTGAAGCGGCGGCCAGTGTCTCTTACAGCCTCCGAGATTCTCACCGCGAGTAACTCCGAACTATCACTCTCTACAACCGGAAACACCAAACTCACTCTATAGTCTATATTATCCTCTAAAATTAAAAATGTTGGAAAACACCTTCTCTATATTTAAACAACAACAACAACAACAACAACAACAACAATAATAATAATAATCAGAAATGGGTTTTTAAATAAACGAGTAAACGGAGAAAGATAAGAAAAACGACAGGCAGTAAAATCTATAATTTATTTAATCTCTTTACAAAGTTCTGTTTTGGAAAACACATTTCTCTACTATAAATTTATTATTATTATTATTATTATTATTATTATTATTATTGTTGTTGTTATTATTATTTTAGTATTTCTGTTACTACATGTATTCTGTCTATTCTCTCTTATTCTACTGTAACAGAACCGAGTCAGAAACATTAGAGTACATGTATACACCACACTGTCATAAACTACATCTTATCCAGTAAATGATCTCATGTATATGTCATATCTAACTCTACATATTATGTCATATCTAACTCTATATATTATGTCATATCTAACTCTATATATTAGGTTATATCTAACTCTATATATTATGTCATATCTAACTCTATATATTATGTCATATCTAACTCTATATATTAGGTTATATCTAACTCTATATATTATGTCATATCTAACTCTATATATTAGGTTATATGCTGACTTTATATGTTATGTTATATGTGTTATGGTTTAGTAAGCTAAATTTGATCACCATGTTGGCAGATCATTTGGCTCATTGTAAGAAACCTGCTGGAAACAAACCAGACTATCCACCAATACAGTGAGAACATAATTCCTACCATAACCAGTGTTGGTGTTGTGGGTGTTGGGTGGGGTGTTGAGTAATGGGGTAACAGTGAGTGTAACAGTAGCGATGGTAGTGGAGTGTAGAGCACTGAGGGCTTAGCATCTCATTAACTGAAAGGCTGCCTCCATTCCTGATACACCTGTAGTGAAATACCGTATTCTAATATTGGAGCTGATTTTATATTTATATATACACACACATATATATATATGTAGTAAAGTATACTGTGTGTATTAATGTGTATTATTCTGATTATTAATTATTATTAATTAAATATTTAGGTATGTATGGTGACTTGTCGGCGGGTGGTCCTGAGTGGTCTTGGTTTAATGTGCTGTTTTGTGTGTAAGGTCTTGGAGAGGCGTGGGGTCAGCAATCCCGCATCAGCCCACTGGACAGCATGGCCAAAGAGTTGGGATCCCACCTGCTGCAGGTTAGTGAGCACACTTCAGCAGGCATGGCACAATGGAGAGAGGAAAATAGAGAGAGAGAGAGAGAGAGAGAGAGAGAGAGAGAGACAGAGAGAGAGAGAGAGAAAGAGAGAGGGAGAGAGAGAGAGGGTGACAAAGAGAAAGACAAAGAGTAAAAGATAGAGAAAAAGGGAGAGAGAGACAGAGAGAGAATTAAAGTGAAGGAGAGAGAGAGACACAAAGAGAGAGACATAACGTGAAGAAGAGAAAGAGAGAGTGACAAAGATAAAGACAGAGAAAAGGGCAGAGAAAGAGAGGACATAGATGGGGGGACAGAGAAAGAATTAAAGTGAAGGCGAGAGAGAGAGAGACAGAATGAGAGTGAGAGAAAGTGACTTAAAGTGAAGAAGAGAGAGAGATAGAGTCAGAGAGAGAACGAGAGACAGTGTCAAAAAGAGAGAGACAAGAAGATGGGGAGAAAGAACAAGAGAGAGACATAGAGTAAGTGATAGAGAGAGAAAGAGAAAGAAAGAGAGAGAGACATAGAGTAAGTGATAGAGAGAGAGAGAGAGAAAGAGAGAGAGAGAGACATAGAGTAAGTGATAGAGAGAGAGAGAGAAAGAGAGAGAGAGAGACATAGAGTAAGTGATAGAGAGAGAGAGAGAGAGGGAGATGTGTGATCAGTCTCTATTTACAGTCAATTGAAAAGTAGTCCATTATATTGACCTAATTGAAATGTGTAGAGAAGCTCTGGGGAAGAAGCCCCCCAGGGTTAGATGCCCCCCGGCCGCTCTTATTTTCTCTCTGGATCAAATCAGACTCAGTACTGAATGGCTGTGGTCAGTCCGTCTGCAGTTCTGAGGGTTACTGCTGCGGGGGTGTTTTTGAGGGGGCCAGTGGGTTTACAGTAATTCTGTGTCAGTGGAAAGTAGTGGTCCTTACAAGTACAGTATTACACGTACAGTTTCAGTTTCATCTTTTCCTTATTAGGTAAAGAATAAGGTATACCTGGCGCAAAATACGCCCCCAGATATGGAGCAAAAGACCCCCTTTAAAATACTGACCCATAAATAATGCCAGGTTAATTGCTCACTGTGATCTGGGAGCTCCTGTTAGCATAAACTCGCTAGCAGTTGCTTTGTTTGTTTAAGCTGTGCTATTATTAATACAGCAACAGCTAATAATAATAATAATAATAATAATAATAATACTGATGATGATGATGATGATGATGATAAAACCTGTATTTCATTCTCATTATTTATAATATAATATAATATAATATAATATAATATAATATAATGTAATGTAATGTAATGTAATGTAATGTAATATAATATAATATAATATAATATAATATAATATAATATAATATAATATAATGTAATGTAATGTAATGTAATGTAATGTAATGTAATGTAATATAATATAATATAATGTAAATTTTAGACAATGCTATCTGAGTGTTAATGTGTCTGTTGTTATAGTTTATTATAATGAGT
>JAMWET010006548.1:92500-125000 GCA_024036415.1 Prochilodus magdalenae
CACTTAAATAAATAAATAAAGCAATGCATGATACATCATTTCTCTTTGATCCTTTATTGATAATTTACATTTAATTTTATACAGTTCATAACTGGGCCGGTTAGTGCAACGAGCCGTTCCTACAGTGCTCTGCAGTTGTGAACTGAATGCAGTGCAACCACCGCCAAGATAAGCTTTCTCTCATGAGGCCTGGTGTCTGAAAACTACTTCGGCATGCTCTGGGAGTTGAGTATGTCTCAGTGTAACTCAATGGGCCTTTACACGAACAGGTTGAAGCCAGACGGAGACCGGACCGTTAGGAATGATTAGAGAATGCCTTCTGAAACAGAGGGAGAGTAGTCTGACATTAAAATGAAACATGCAGAACAACAAGGTGTTGGATCAGGCCTGGAAGCTCTCTCACTCGCAGGACACACCCTGGGAGGATCTGGTGGCTTGAAAAGACAGTGTTGTTTCTACTCTAGGCAAATCAGCATCACCCATAAAAGCTGAGCCCCACAGCGTATACAACAGCATGCAAATATCTCTGCTGCTGTTAATGTGAGAACACCTGCATATACTGGCTGCTGCTGAGCATTCAAATCTATGGTGCAAGCTGAAAGGAATAGAATGGAGTCGCATGTGTTTGTGTACCTGAACTACGACCAACCAGTGTTAGCTTTCTGTTGCTATATATATCTATTAAATATACATAAGTACATAAACACACGCACATATATTTACACAGTACCACGGGTTCATACTATATGCGTTTAATATATATATATATATATATATATATATATATATATATATATATATATATATATATATATATATATATATATACACATATAAATAAATGTATAAATATATGTATGTATGTATAAATGGGTATGTATGTGTATGTATGTATTTCTATGTTTTAATATAAAATGTAATATACTTTTGATGTAATTTAATTAAAAAAAATATATAGAGACACAAATGTAAAGCCCTACGTTTTGCAAATATCTGACATCTAAAAATGTATTTCTACATATTTTATATTATTATTATTATTATTATTATTATTATTAACTTTTACTATAAATTTCATGTAGAACTATAGATATATATACGGCCTAAATACAAAAATTATTATTATTATTACTATTATACATAATAAATATGTGAATTTTAGTATTTAGGCCTTATATATTAACAGAGAAAATAAAACACTGAATACAAACAAAATCATCATTTATAAGGCACTTTCTATTTCCCTTAACCCAAAATTTCGACTGGATAAAATAAAACTTATATTTTTTGTATTTTCTCTTTTTAAATTTTTTTAAAATTTTCTAAAGTTCAAATTTTGAATATTAAAACATTATCTGAAGAATAATGTTGGTCCATATTTTCATGTAGCTACCAAAACACTAAGAGTTTTAACCATAGGCGGAGTCTTATTTTCTTATTGCATGTTAAAGCAGGAAGTGAAGCTGCATCCCTGGTCGCATGATAAGATATTATATCCCAGTGTACAATAAATCAGTCCAGCAGGGTGAGCTGCTCAGCGGTGCAGTGATCTGTTATGGGTTATGGCTGTTTAGTGGTGATATGATGTAATACTCAATCTTTTATTTTAATACATAATTAAACAGAATTAAGATGTAGAGTCACTCAGTCTAAAGTCCAGGTCAGTGTGAAACAAGCTTTAGCCCCTGACTTTGAACCGGTTTGGTAGAATGATCCAAACACATGTGTAAAAGCGCTGGTGAATCAGTAATCCGAGTCCGGGTTGAAGATTTGCCTGTATTTGGCCCCCCACTCTGATCCGGTACCTGAGTGTCCACCAATACCAAGTTAGAAATGCTAGGCTGCCCTTAAGTACCTCACACAACACTACTTAATGTGTCTGCTGTGAGATTCCTTAATACTGAATTCTGAACAGATTTGAATGATCTGCTGGTTTTGGCTCTGAGTTAATAGTAATATTCTCCAGTTAATATTCCAGATGTACTCCAAACTTCATATTTGATATGTACATGGTAGCATACACTCTGAACACTGTGCTCGTTTGTAGTTTGTCCAAAAAACCCATGTATTTTTATTGCCAATTTTTACTTTTATGAATATTTATCCAGCAGAACCAGCAGAAATGACCCAAATAGTAAATACAGATAAATACCCATCATTTATAGAGTACTGTATACTGGGCACCCAAATCTCTAACCTTAAAATTTAATTTGGTGAAAATTCTTTTTTTTTTTTTACATTTTAAAATGTTCTCTTTCCTAATTGTAAAAGAATTATTATTCAGATTTTGAAAAGATACGTTCTTAATTTAAATATTTTCTCTTTTATTTATTTCTACATTGAAGCTGACGTTTTTAATTTTCTTTAAAAATAAACAAAAATAAAAACTGCTTGTAAAAAAGTCTGGCCCCATTGACTTACACTCAAATTAAACTAGGGTTTTGGCCTCTGCTGTAAAGTCCATTTTGGACAGCGATAGAATGTATCTTCATGCAGTAGCCGGCTCCTTCCAGCTGAAAACCAGTAGTGGAATTTAGCGACTGGTAAAGCAGAACACTAGCTTTGTCTTTAACCCTTCCCGAGTGAAAAGCCCAGTGGGATTATGTTTCCTCCATGCTCCTGGTTTGATGCTTGCAGTAAAGTCACATGAGAAGCCGTGTAAAATCTATATGCCAGTGTTTAGATGGGACCAACGTGCTAACAACTGTTCATATACCACTGTAAATTAGCTCCATGCTGCAGACGTATGTGTTGGTAGAAGGCGATTGACGGTTAATCAGATATGCCATTGTTTTCAATAGAGCCAGCTTTGACAGAGTCACCCTTCCGCGGTCAGCGGAACGTATCATCAAGAGTTCAGTATCTGCCGCTGTCTTATGTCGTCCATCATGGTAGTGACCTGAACTGGCTGAATGTCCATGTTAAGATCCACGTGCAACCAGAGTGCAACCAGCGATGCGTACACCATAGCAGTGATTTTCATGGCCGCACGCTGCCATCAGCTGTGTAACCCCACGAGGCATGCAACAGTGTTTTTTGCCAAAGCCAACATGTAAACGCAGCATTAGTGTCTGCTAGCTTCTGAAACCAGGCTTCACTGCTGCAGCTTATGGATAATGCCTTGTATCTGTGATGATGGCATAAGTAGAATGCAAAATACACTCACCATCTAAAGAACAGCTGCAGTCAGAAGGAGGTGTGGGAGTGCGGTGGTGTTGGGAAGGAAGATAAAGGTGAGCAGGATCAATAACTGATGATAAATTTAGACTGATATGATCAATATTTATTGAGCTACACATACAGAAGTCTGTCTCTCAGTATGGCGTCGGGCCGCCGTGTTTGCTAACTCAGCGTGCCAGATGTCTCGGTATGGAGCTGTAGAGGTTCCTAATGGTGTCCTGTGATAATCCATCCCATGCAGCTTGAACATCCTGCAGATGGTGCGGTAGGGGTGGAGGTTGAGTCACCCCAGGATTTCTGGACGCGTAATGCATGGCCTCCACACACGGTTTTGTTGGCCGCCTCTACCAAAACAAAAGCGGGACTCGTCATTCTGAGTCACTCCATGACAGTCTGGCACGACACCACTGCAGTCTTTGGTGATGGTGACGTGGTGTTAAGGACAGTTGTATTAAGCATCACTGCTCGCTGAATGTCTGCAGTCGTGGCTGATGGGTCAGTCAGGTAGAGCGATAAGGCCCGTCCTTGCTCCCACCAAGTTTCATTAGTGGACACCCATAATCAAACATTCATGGGAACACTAACTTTGAACTGTGCTCAGTAAATAAACGTTGTGATGTGTTAAGGGGTTCATTTGCATATCGCAGCCCACTGTGACGTCAGTGCTGGAGAAGCTCTGATAATCAATTCTGATAAACAAATGATAGAAATTACATAATGAAATTAATAGGCAAGGGAAAACCCAAGCTTTAGTTGGTCTAGTTAAATCAGAGTGCGCTGGACGCTCAGCCACACGCTCTGCATGCCTTTGCGTCCTGGCCACGCCGGCCTGCGCATAAAGTTGCTGGTCTGCACAAAGCTCAGCTTAGAGCCTGAGCTGCAGCTGCTTAGAAAGCAATTTGTAGCTGAAGTGGCGCGCGGTGGCCCTCGCTGTGTCCGGCCTGCCCTGCTAATTTGCGCAGCAAAATAGATCAAAGTCCGGCCTGCACTCCGCTTTTGTTTTCTCATGCAAATCCTCCTTTTTTTCCACAGACATTAACCCTTTACAACTGGCTGGTGTCAGTTTCTTTTAGAGTGCAACTGAATCACCCATCTCTTTGAATGAGACACAGATCAATTTCAGAGGAGCTTAGCTTAGCTTTAGTCCCACCACCACCACACACACACACACCACACACATACACAGCATAATAGACATTTCTATGAGCTGAGGTAATCTTCTTAAATCTCAGAGATTACAACTAATCCCAGTCACAAAAAATGTTTCAATTTGTCTTAAAGGTTCTGCTGAATTACTGCTGATTACGTTCCTTTAAAATGACCAATGAGCAGTAATCTGATTAATTACTGCATGCACAATTAGAGTTTGTTCAATCTCTGAACATGCCTCAGATTGACTGATTAACCATAAACGTTGGCTAAATAAATGTATCTGTCTCTCTATGCATAGGTCTGGAGGGCAAATTTGGGCTTCATGTATTTATTAAAAAGATAAAAGATTAAAAGACAATGGGACACCAAGCTAAAAGGCAAACTACATACTACTTGCGTTCTACATCTATCTGAAAGTAGTAGGAAAACATACCCCACTACAATCACTACACCCACATTTACCTCAGAGCTGTTATTACTGTAGCCACTGTTTAGAGCTAGCTGCTGCTCAGTTCACCTGAGATATGGTTAGCCTAGCTGTTAGCTCCCCTTGGCTATTTCACTCTAAAACTGATCCTCTAAAGCGAGTTTATCTTTTATTAATTTTCAGACCTCTATATTTGATCTTTCCAAGGCTCATTCTGATGAACACATATCATGCCCCCGCCGCCTCACCAGCTCTCAGTCTGCTTCAGCCAGAGAAAATGGCGGCGGCTAACACCGGGGAGCAAAATACAGCCCACTCCGAGTATAAATGTAGGTGTAGTGATTGTAGTGGGGTATGTTTTCATCAGAATGAGCCTCAGAAAGTTAAATATACAGGTCTGAAGATTAATAAAAGATGAACTCGCTTTAGAGGATCAGTTTTAGAGTGAAATAGCCAAGGGGAGCTAACAGCTAGGCTAACCATATCTCAGGTGAACTGAGCAGCAGCTAGCTCTAAACAGTGGATACAGTGATAACAGCTCTGAGGTAAATGTGGGTGTAGTGATGGTAGTGGAGTATGTTTTTATCAGAATGAGCCTCAGACAGTTAAATATACAGGTCTGAAGATTAATATAAGATATACTCGCTTTAGAGGATCAGTTTTAGAGTGAAATAGCCGAGGGGAGCTAACAGCTAGGCTAACTGTATCTCAGGTGAACTGAGCAGCGTTAGCAGCAGCTAGCGCTAAACAGTGGATACAGTAATAACAGCTCTGAGGTAAATGTGAGGTAACTGGTCATGTGACTATATTAGTATACTACACTGTAGGTCAGAACTTGTACTGTATACCACACACAGGGGGGTGTATACAGTGTGCAGTACATACTACTGTATCAGTGTGTAGTATAGCGGTGGGCCATTTTAAATACAGCCCTGGTAGACCACAGTTGCGCCTCAACTGTGTACTACACACTAACACTACACTGTATATACTCTGCACTAATCTTAATAGTGTGAGTTAATCAGGCTAGTAGGTCAGGTACAGGTGGCACCGTTCCGTAAAATACGGAATCGTCCTTTATTTGGCAGTTAAATGTTGCGTCTCGTATTAAACCAATATGGGACGCAATTTGTTCCATATTTACGTAAATGTCCGATATACATGTCTGTCACACACACATGGATGATCACAATCTCTCTCAAACTTGAATCACTGGCATGTCTCCTGTCAAGAAAACGCTTCAGAGCTGTGAAAAGGAAATAGCCAAAAAAATAAAAAAATAAAAACAAGGAAATCAAGCAAAGAAGCTGATGCTATTCTCAGAACAGTGGATGGACCACCCTAGCGTCCAGACCTCAATACCACTGAATGTGTTGGGAGAACCAGAAAATGCAGCCAGGTTCTAAGAACAGAGGTTATAAAGACAAAGAGTGGACACACTGTTTTCTGTGCAACTGTATGTTAAATATACACCCACCAACCACATTCATACTGTGTATCTACACTTCCTGTTCCTTTGATCATCTCCCCTGACTCCATAGGAGTCCTTAGTACATCTGGTTCACTGCATACTTTGTCACTCTGTTCTTCAATGGTCAGGACCCCCACAGGACCACCACAGAGCAGGTATGATGTGGGTGGTGGGTCATTCTCAGCACTGCAGTGACACTGACGTGGTGGTCGTGGTGTTAGTGTGTGTGGGGCTGGTGTGAGTGGATCAGACACAGCAGTGCTGCTGGAGTGTGTAGACACTGAGTCCACTCACTGTCCACTCTATTAGACACTGCTACCTTGCTGGTCCACCTTGTAGATGGACAGTCAGAGACGATAGCTCATCTGCAGGGTTGGTCATCCTCTAGTCCTTCATCAGTGGCCGCTGGACACTGCCCACAGGACACTGTTGGCTGTGATAGCTTTGGTTGGTGGACAGTTCTCAGTGACACTGAGGTGTCCAGCAGCACCGCTGTGTCTGATCCACTCACACCACCACCACACACACCACCACCACCGTGCCAGTGTCACTGCAGTGCTGAGAATGATCCACCACCCACATAATACCTGGTCTGTGGTGGTCCTGTGGGGGTCCTGTCCATTGAAGGACAGGGTGATACAGTATACAGAGAAACAGATGGACTACAGTCTGGACCTGTACACCCACAGTGTGTCCTATATGGTCAGTGGAGCTGTAGAAGGAGCAGTGGAAGTAGATGCAGGGAGGTGTAGCTAATGAACTGGCAGGTGGGTTTATGTTTTCTCCTCTTTTCCTGGGCTTTTGACTAGAAATGAAAGAAATGATGGGTGGTCTCTGGCGTTGGAACAGGACTGAATGTGTTCTGTCTCTGCAGGTGGAGTTGACAGGTAACAGCATATTTGAATACATTCACCCGTCTGACCATGACGAGATGACCGCAGTGCTGAGTGCTCACCAGCCACTTCACCCACACTTTCTACCAGGTAACTACTATAACCACACACACACACACACACACACACACGCGCACACACACATGCACACGCACACATACACATACACCTACACCTACACACACACACACACATATATACACACACACACACACACGCACACATACACACACACACGCGCACACACACATGCACACGCACACATACACATACACCTACACACACACACACACATATATACACACACACACACACACGCACACATACACACACACACACACACACACACATATATATACACACACACACACACACACACACACACACACACACACACACACACACACACACACACACACACACACACACATACACACACACACACATACACTGACACAGACACACAAACACAAACATACACATACACCTATACCTATACACACACACACATACACACACACACACACACCCATACACACACATATACATACACTGACACATACACACCTACACACACACACACATATATACACACACACACACACAAATACATACACTGACACATACACACACACACACATATATATACACACACACACACACACACACACACAAATACATACACTGACACATACACACATACACACACGCACACACACACACATACACACACGCACACACACGCACACACACGCACACACACACAAGACAGAATGTGTTTTAATGTAATGGGGTTCTGTGTGTCTCAGAGTACGAGATGGAGCGCTCCTTCTTCCTCAGGATGAAGTGTGTGTTGGCTAAACGGAATGCAGGGCTGACATGTGGTGGTTATAAGGTAATCTCACACACTGTACATTCTCAGTAGGAAACACACACATGCTGTAAAATGACATCACGTATGAGTAACAACACGGCAAGAGTAAATAAAATATAATAAGTGTATTACAGTGTTTGATATTATATATTGAGTATATATTGAGTTATATGTTATATTGAGATTATTATATTTTAATTATATTATTATGTTAAAGAGGAAATTAAGCCTCCTCCACTTCCACCGTACCCAGCTCAGGTTTCTTCACAGTAAACCAGTCCATACCCTGATACACCACATCTACTCCTGATGTACACAGTATGATACTCCTCCATATCTCCACCTCTAATATATATTTAGTGGTGTAAAAACTTTGATCTCTTTTTCTGCACAGTGTAAAAGCTCTAGCTCTCCTTTCAGGTTAGTGAATATTCATGATGGACCGACCAATAGAATCGCTCCAAACCTGCTTAGTAATAAACCTTGTTCTATCAGCTCCACTGCAGGGTAAGACAGCTGGTTCATCCTCCTGTACAGTTTTAATGTTTTAAACATTAAAGCTTTACAGGAGGTTGCTCTTTTGTTAAAAAAAAATAAGATGTTAAATAAAGTAAAAATATATAATGGAATGTAATTACAATATATACACTAAATATTCATAAACATACATTACAGAAATATAGGAAATTAAATTTGCCGTGTGCCGTGTGAGGGTTGATCATTTTTATACTTAATAACTTTAAACTTTATACTTTGTTTATTTATTTAAGCTTAATTATTTTAAACTTTAAACTTGTATGTAAATGTAATAATTAAATTTAAACTAGATAACTTTAAACTTTAAATGTATTATGTAATCATTTTAACCATATATTTTTTTTAAACTTAATAACTTTAAATGTATAATGTTTTAACTTCATAATTTTTAAATAGAATGACAGAATAGAATTTTTCAACTTTTTAACAAAATGCAAGATGAAAATGCTTAAGAAAAAAAAAGTTGACAGTCTAGACAAAAAGTGTCAAGGCACTTACTTTCCAAAGGGCTAAAGCCAGGTAATTTTTATTTTGCCTGTCCAGAAGTAAAACATTTGCCTGGTAATAATATATATTTTCAAAATAATAAATGATCTTTGTGGTGAAAAAATATTTCTCATTAAAATGACCTAATTCTCCATATTAATATCAAGTCAAACATTATCTGAGTGTAGATTTGAACAGTGATGGATACGTTATTAGGAGTTTGTGTAAGATGTTACAGATGTGTTATATAGAGAACACTTAAGTGTCTAGGGTGTTATCGCAATATGCCCACTTGTGTTTTCAGCCAAGTGCAGATTAAGGCTTGTTTTGGCCAAAACGACTCTGTACATGAAGACTATCCACTGAAAATCCTTTTGACCTCTATTATTAATAATTATTCAGTTATTAATTTTCAGTAATAACTATGCTAATTTGCATTATTTGGTTATTGTTATGAACCTAATATGCTTACACAGTTAACCAGGCTTTGTAAGTTCCATTCAGGCCCCTTAAGGAATTAGCCCTAATGTATGCCAGAAGAGTGGGAGCCCTTGGGTTGCCAAATAACAGCACTGCATTACTTTATTTAGATTCAATAAAAAGAGAGTGATTAGTTTCTAAGAGAAGAGTCTGGAAGTGAACTGGTTTAATAGGCCCACTTGAAGTAATGGAACACGAATGCGTAATGGCCCACATATCTGCTCTCGCCTCGGCCGCCTTCCATGCCGTGTCCGCTGGGTCTCCCCTCGCGTGAGCACAGGTCCCGTCCCGGCTCTGCAGAATCCCCCCCTCCTGGCCTCTGTCACTCATAAATCACGCAGCCCGTCGCTTTGGAAATTTGTTTGAAGTTTACATTGGCAGTAAACAAGCCGCTTATGCTAAGTAGAGAATAAATCACAGGCTGGATTCGGGCAGGGAGCGAGATACACACTGCCAATAGGCAAGTCCAGCGCTGTGTGCGTGTGTGCACTGAAGCCCTGAGTGTAGCCCGTCCCAGACAGAACCCACTCACATAGCACACATAACACAGTTCTTCATTCACCATCAGAGCGATCTGCTCTCCAGACTCGGAGAGGTGAGCTTGAAGAGGGTCAGTCAGATGAAGTCTGTGTGTGTTGTTATGTGATATGCACCGCACGTATTCTGCTCAGCATGAATGTTAGGCCATGTGTACATTATCTTAGCTCTCCTTAAGCGAGTGTCTGCACTGCGAGAATCAGAGATCATGGTTCTGATTTCCTCAGGGATTTCTCTGTAGGCTGATTTCTAGGAGCCGTTGTTTTAATCTGAAGCTCAGAATTAACACTTTGTGAGTGTAGACTTGAACATTGATAAATACCTTAAATAATCAAGGAAATTCCAGACAGTTTTAGAAAAGTTCCTAACAAGTCTCACATGTTCTGGAAAATTCCAGACAACTCTAGAAAGTTCTTAACAAGTCTTTAAAGTTCTAGAAAATTCTAGACAGTTCAAGAAAGTTCTTAACAAGTCCCCCAAGTTCTGGAAAATTCCAGAGAGTTGTAAAATATTTTAAACAAGCCTCCAAAGTTTAAGAAAATTCCAGACAGTTCTAGAAAGTTTTAGAAGTTCTAGAAAGTTCTTAACAAGTCTCCCAAGTTGTGGAAAATCCCAGGCAACTCTAGAAAGTTCTTAAAAAGTTTCCAAAGTTCTAGAAAACTCCGGACAGTTCTATAAACCTTTAAACAAGTTCCTCAACGGTTCTAGAAGGCTACTCAGTCTTAGAAGTTCTAGAAAGTTCTAGAACAATAGAGAACTTTTTCTGGACAATTCCAGATATTTCTAGAAAGTTCTTAACAAGTCTCACATGTTCTGGAAAGTTCTAGACACTCATAGAAAGTGTTAGAAGTTTTAGGAAACCATCTATTACAATCAACTGTAAACGCCCAACGCAGCATGTACGACACATTCACCGGTCCAACACTGAGCATGTATTTAGAAAGGAAACTTTATCGTTCTATAACCCCTGTGTAATGGCTGCCATGTTGGTCTCTGTGCATAGGTGATCCACTGCAGTGGCTACCTAAAGATCCGGCAGTACGTGATGGATGTATGTCTTTATGAGTCGTGCTATCAGATCGTGGGGCTGGTGGCAGTGGGCCACTCTCTGCCTCCCAGTGGCATCACCGAAATCAAGCTGCACAGCAACATGTTCATGTTTCGCGCCAGCCTGGACCTCAAGCTCATCTTCCTCGACAGCAGGTAAGAAGTAATCACGGCCAGGAGTACAGTCAGCCTAATCAATGATGGAGTCCAGGTCCGCTCTCTGGGTATGCAAACCATTTAGAATTCTTATTGTCACTAAAACCAAGAGACTTCAATAGCCTACGGTTATTAGCTCCGCCTATTAATACTGACATCATACATTCTGGAGTGTTATTTTATGGTTTGATGTCGTCAGTTAATTCTAAAGTTCCAAAGGACCTTCTATGAGTAGCCATGTCTAATCTTTGGCTGGCAGTGAAGGTCTAGGGCATTCGAAGGTAAACACCCCTAAACTGTAGTTGATTATTCTAAATGTTTTTGGATGAGAGGGAGCTCCTTTACTCTACAGCCATCCTTTATTTCATTCCAAACCCATCTGGAATGTTCGTTACCGTAAAGCTCTAAATCTCAGAATCTGGTTCCAGCCAAAGCTCCAGTGGTTCACATGCTTACACTTCTGGTCATTGTGGTCACAGTGCCTACATTCAGGTTGACAATGCCACTGCAACTGGATTTGGCATGGACTGGACAACTTTCTGGATGTAGGCCACACCAATTTTCAGAAGTGCAGAGCTGAGTCAGATTTGGTGGATGCCTGCCCTGGAGCTTTACTGGTTGCTCTAGGTCTTTCCCACAGTTTTTCAAGAGGATTAAAATCTGGGGATTTTGTGATCCAGTCCAGATGTGTGAATGCCGCTGAATGGTTATAATGCTAATCAGTCAGATTTACACCCCTGTGAATGCCAGAATTCTTATCTTGGAATACCGGGATAGGAATGTTACTGTATGTTCCTCAGTAAGTTGATGAGCAAAGGGCAAAACCTGGTATAGCTCACCTCAACCAAAGAACCCATTTCCAAATCACACACACACACACACACACACACACACACATATATATCGTCGCTGTCCAAAGAAAAACAAGTAGCTCCAAAATGGCAACCTTACAGGAGAGGGCAAGTTCATACCCAATTTCATTATAAGTCACTCTGGGCTATTTCTGTTGGTTCCATCATCATTTTCACATAATGTACACACCATCTTATGTGATCAAATGATGGCTAAAAGTAAAAATAAAAAAATGGAGATACATGTTTTTCTTCAGACGGCAATGATATTATTCTTAACTAGAAAAGTGCATTTCCTGAAGGAAATGCGGGATGGTTGCACAGCTTGCTCAGTGAGGAATGAGGGATGAGTAAACGAGTGCGGGTCAGTATGACTGTGAATTAGCGTCTAGAGGCCTGCCCTTAGTGAGTATGTGAAGTTTGGTGGCTCTCGGGCAAATTGAAACGTTACTGCTTGGTTTGGGTCGAAAATGACTGGGACTCTATGGGAGGAACGAGGGATGAATCAACGACAGATAGAGGAGTGCGGGTCAGTATGGCTGTGGATTAGTGCCTGGGGACCCGTCCTTAGTGTGTATTTGAAGTTTCGCGCCTCTAGGCCGAACGAAACAGCCGGCTTTAGAGGGGTACAAAAATGACTGGGACTGTATGGGAGGAACGAATGATGAATCAACGGCAGATAGAGGAGTGCGGGTCAGTATGGCTGTGGGTTAGTGCTTGGGCACCTGCCCTTAGTGTGTATGTGAAGTTTCGCGCCTCTAGGCCGAACGAAACAGCCGGCTTTAGAGGGGTCCAAAAATGACTGGGACTCTATGGGAGGAACGAGGGATGAATCAACGACAGATAGAGGAGTGCGGGTCAGTATGGCTGTGGATTAGTGCTTGGGGACCTGCCCTTAGTGTGTATGTGAAGTTTCGCGCCTCTAGGCCGAACGAAACAGCCGGCTTTAGAGGGGTCCAAAAATGACTGGGACTCTATGGGAGGAACGAGGGATGAATCAACGACAGATAGAGGAGTGCGGGTCAGTATGGCTGTGGGTTAGTGCTTGGGGACCTGCCCTTAGTGAGTATGTGAAGTTTTGCGCCTCTAGGCCGAACGAAACAGCCGGCTTTAGAGGTGTCCAAAAATGACTGGGACTCTATGGGAGGAACGAGGGATGAATCAACGACAGATAGAGGAGTGCGGATCAGTATGGCTGTGGGTTAGTGCTTGGGGACCCGTCCTTAGTGTGTATGTGAAGTTTCGAGCCTCTAGGCCAAACGAAACAGCCGGCTTTAGAGGGGTCCAAAAATGACTGGGACTCTATGGGAGGAACGAGGGATGAATCAACGACAGATAGAGGAGTGCGGGTCAGTATGGCTGTGGATTAGTGCTTGGGGACCTGCCATTAGTGTGTATGTGAAGTTTCGTGCCTCTAGGCCGAACGAAACAGCCGGCTTTAGAGGGGTCCAAAAATGACTGGGACTCTATGGGAGGAACGAGGGATGAATCAACGACAGATAGAGGAGTGCGGGTCAGTATGGCTGTGGATTAGTGCTTGGGGACCTGCCCTTAGTGTGTATGTGAAGTTTCGCGCCTCTAGGCCGAACAAAACAGCCGGCTTTAGAGGGGTCCAAAAATGACTGGGACTCTATGGGAGGAACGAGGGATGAATCAACGACAGATAGAGGAGTGCGGGTCAGTATGGCTGTGGATTAGTGCTTGGGGACCTGCCCTTAGTGTGTATGTGAAGTTTCGCGCCTCTAGGCCTAACGAAACAGCCGGCTTTAGAGGGGTCCAAAAATGACTGGGACTCTATGGGAGGAACGAGGGATGCAAAACAAAAAGGAAAAACAAACGAGTGCGGGTCAATCCAACACTGGATTCCTGCTTCACCCCAAGCCAGTGTATCCGATTAGGTGTCTCTAGGTCGAGCGGAAGTGGGTTAGATTGGCACGTGGTTTTCGATCCTATTCATTCTCTATGGGAAAAAAATTCTTCCCACTCGGAATCTGTGCATCCGATCCAACAGCTGTATACAAGCCCACATCAGCACATCATACCGGACAATCTGGAGTTGGAATGGAGTTGATATCTCGAAAGCTGCGGGACGAGTTAGTCGGCGATGAAACGGGAGAAAAAGAAAAATCAAATAACAGTATTATCAATAGGATTATCAATACAGATTCTATATTTGTCTTCTCTGCTTTCTGGATCAATCCATCTATTAATGTAGCAAAACCTCAAAAGTTCACGCCTCTGCAGATGTTGCAGAGGGTGAAGACCATTTGCATAGACAAACAAAGGCTGTGTTTACTCAGCAAACTGTAAGGCCCAAATCAGACTCGGTGTACTTCAGATTTATGTTCAGAGACAAGCTACCAACTGTCATCACATACACACCAATCAAATACAGACATGTCCCAATCTGGAAGTGATCTGATCCGGTTTGGGAGTGATCAGGAGAAGTGCTGATGTGTGCTGACTCTGGCCTGAGGAACATCCAAACACACACACAAGTGCTTTGATATGAGATGAATCTTTATTTGTATATACTCTAATAGTTTCATATCTAACCTCTAAGCTCCGTTTTCCTCTCTCCCCGTACCAGAGTGGCAGAGCTGACCGGGTACGAACCGCAGGATCTGATCGAGAAAACACTGTACCAGCATGTGCACGGCTGTGATGTGTTCCACCTGAGATATGCGCACCACTTGTGTAAGTCTATGCTATGGCTATATCAGCTAACAAACACCTGAGTTGGCTAGCTTTGTACTACACTAGTGATTGGGAGAGGGTGAACCATCCTACTCCCCCAGAGAGAGCGAGGCCAGTTTTGCTGTAGTGCAGTTCCAGTCATGGATGGCTATGGCATCGCCTGGACCAAACTCATAATCATCTAAGCTTCATCTAACATCTAGCATCATGTGCTGGTGTGAGTGGATCCACTCACTGTCCACTCTATTAGACACTCCTACCTTGCTGGTCCACCTTGTAGCTGTACAGTCAGAGACGATAGCTCATCTGCTGCTGCACAGTGCAGTGTTGGTCATCCTCTAGTCCTTCAGCAGTGGTCACAGGACACTGCCCACAGGACGCTGTAGTGCTGGATAGTTCTGGTTGGTAGACGATTCTCAGTCCAGCAGTGACACTGAGGTGTCCAGCAGCACTCACCACCCACACCAGCACAACACACACTAACACACCACCACCACGTCAGTGTCACTGCAGTGCTGAGAATGATCCACCACCCACATATAACCTGCTCTGGTGGTCCTGTGGGGGTCCTGATTGAAGAACAGGGTAATACAGTATACAGAGAAACAGATGGACTACAGTCTGGACCTGTACAACTACAGAGTGTCCTATATGGTCAGTGGACTATAAGTGTGGACACAAGGAGGTGTGCCTAACGAAATGGTGGGTGGGTGTACATGAAGGCAGACAGCCATTCTATAAGCGGATCAGTGCTGGTAAATGTTTACTCCTGTAGAAGCTGAAGCATTAAAGGTGTACTTATCGTTAATGCATTGTAAGTGAATGTCAGAACACTTAACACAACCATAATGATCAGCAGCGCTGCATCTCTCAGATTTCTGTGGAATATTGCCCTGAATGTATGTATTCCAAATATATGCATACAGCCGCAAACGCATGCCGCTGCTATGGAGACATAGACATTAAGTAAACAAGGATGTGGAAACACAAGAATGGAAGAAATTGGAGGAGCAGTCTTTGGTAATGACAGCATGCTGTGAACTCACTGTCTTTCTCTCTCTCTCTCTCTCTCTCTCTCTCTTTCTCTTGCACAACCCCCCTCCCCCCCATCCCCCACACCCACTCTATTCAGTATTGGTGAAGGGACAGGTCACCACAAAGTATTACCGTATGCTGTCCAAGCACGGCGGCTGGGTGTGGGTCCAGAGCTATGCCACCATCGTCCACAACAGCCGGTCTTCTCGGCCACACTGCATCGTCAGTGTCAACTACGTCCTCACGTGAGTGCTGGACCTTCTCATGTGATGCAGAACAACTAACTGTGTGCTCTTCTGTAGGTGCATGAGCCTAATGATGTTAGTGTGTGTTGAGTATGATGTATGGTGGAATGTGGTTAGTCAACCTAACGTAATGTCAACGTAGCTAAGTAGTAGAAGCTGATGACCGACAGTCAGCATACACTCATTGTCAGAGCAATTGTTGGACAAATAGTCGGACCCAGAAGGAATCAACCAACAGGAATGAAACTTCTTGGACATGTGACACACACGTGATGTAAGCAAGGACGGGTCTTGTCGCTGTACCTGACTGACCCAACAGCCACCATTACAGACATTCCTGTTAGTGCCAGCAGCATTGGCAGACGGCTGCACCACACAGGACTACATGCACACAGACCGTTACGACGACTGCCCTTAACACCACGTCACCCTCACCAAAGACTGTAATGGTGTCATGCCTGAATGGCAGCGGGTCATCTTCAGTGACGAGTCCCCCTTTAGTCTTGGTGGAGACGACCAACGAACCCGTGTGTGGAGGCACCGTGGTCAGCACCGAGATGAACGGTTAGTTGTCACACGTCCAGAAGACCTGGCGTCACTCCACCTCCACCCCTACCGCACCATCTGCAGAAACTGTGTGAGGATGTTCAAGCTGCATGGGATGGATTATCACAGGACACCATTAGGAACCTCTACAGCTCCATACCGAGACGTCTGGCATGTTGGGTTAGCAAGCACGGCAGCCCGACGCCATACTGAGAGACAGACTTCTGTATGTGTAGCTCAATAAATTTTGATCATATCAGTCTAAATTTATCATCAGTTATTGATCCTGGTCGCCTTTATCGTCCTTCCTACACCTCCTTTTAGAAAAAATCCAGGACGGAAACCGTATTCAAGGTCTTCTGACACCAGTCATATCTGATAGAGTACATTTGGTCTAAGAGGAAAATCGAGTCAATTATTTTTGGCAAATTACGTCTTTAAAATAAGCAGGTCCTCTTTTTCCGTCATGCTGTTTCTCATGCAGCTCAGGAGTGAGTAATGCTGTTCTGGGTGGTATAAGAAATAAAGACATCAGTCCAGCTTGTGGGCCGTCAAGAGCCAAATACCACATCATTGTAAGAGAGAAAACTCCACTCTGGTTGTTTTATTAAGGAGAGGCTGATTGTGCGTGTGACTTTAACATGCTCTGTGTGTGTGTGTATGTGCTTGCTCTGTAGGGATGTGGAGTATAAGGAGCTGCAGCTGTCTCAGGATCAGAGCAGGCCCAGACCGGCGTCCCACTCTTCAGTGTGTAGCGCTCTCTCTATAGAGACACGGCTCTCTTTCTGATTCTGCCTCCCAAAAAATATCAAAAACATCCCCAGCATTGACTTCACCAAAGCACACGACGGTACCTACCTCCGCAAACAGCTCATCAAGAGCCAAAATCCTAAGCTCCAGTGAACATAAAATACCGAGCACAGGTGATGACAGGTCTTGTGTGCGGCTCAGACCAAGACTAGATAGTCTATGACTCGCCACAGTGACACCGTCAATACATTCTGTACATCACTATTCATTTAGTGCATTTAACATCCAATCTGTCACATGTGCCTTTTGTCAAGCACTGTGAAATGGAAAGCTAACATAGGTAACAATGTAGATACATTTGATGAGCTTTCCATAAGCTAGTGTTTGCCCATGTCACATAGTGCACGTGTTTTCAGAGGTTTATAAGGGTTTTACATCAGGTTGTGTATCCGTAATCAAAAGAGTAACAAAATACTACATAGTGAAATCAGGCGTGATTTTGCATCTATGTTGTTTCGTCATCTATGCAGTAGGCCCAACCCCCCTTGGATGATCCCCCTCTATCATGTGTTAATCACATGGGGGGATAGTTACGAGGAGACGGGATGCAAACACCAGACAAAACACTACGATGACCATAGTAATGAGTCTGGTTGTGTATGGGACATATCTTGGTTGGAATCGCACAATCTTTGCACGCAGATGCAAGCATAACAAGGGATGATGGTGCAACCAAACATGCCAGGCAAGATATCCATCATTGTGGACTGAGACTAGACAGTTGTCCACTGAACCAGCAACTGACTGGGAGAACAACAACCAGCAGGGGAGACACATCTCCAACGGACAGTCCAGGAGTACAAAACGACCAGTCATGGAAACCAAACACTCTGGGAAAAGCAGCATATAGGGGACGTCTCATCTAAACTCTTAGTTAAGATTCCGGCAATGAGAGGAGCTACAACAGTAACCAATTAAATCAACGGTAGTCTTACAAGGACATGTGCCAAGTTATAAAACCAACAAGGGCTAACGATGACGAACATCACTGTGAAAGGGACTGGTGTATCTTTCGCCAGAAACAGACAAGGTGGGCTGACAACGAGTCGTTCTCGGAGTTGCTGACCAGGAGGAGCAAGAAGACCCAAGACACAAAACAGACGCACACAGGAGACAAGAATGAAAAGTTGAGCATGAGTGAACAAACAGTCGACATTATTTGGTGACATGCGCACCGACCGAAAACAGGAAGCCAGATAAGACAGACAAACATGAACAGGACAGGGCAGAATGTCACATCATGAAGATGCCACAGCAAATTTTGAGTCTAGTCGCTTAGGCTTGTCTAGTTTGGACTGAGTTGCCTTCGACGCAACAATGGCATACGTTTGCACATATTGCACTTGTACATAGTCCTTCAAAATCACGCAGAACAAAGACATTGTGATAGCTCACCAGGTAAGCAAGTTGTCCTTGACTGCTGAAATGAACGCAGCATAGCATACAGCAATTCCAATGCTTCCATTTGCCATGTCTAGACATATGACACGCTACTATTCAGGCCATCAGAGCCCACATCAACTCAAGGCCGTCCTGAAACACATTAATATCACAATGAGATCTTCATGATGCGTTCTATTTACAAATTATGCTGCAGAGATTTTTTTTTTTTTTCAGAAGTTCGTTGCTCTGGATCTTAGAAGAGCTGTCAATCATCTGTGCCTATTGAGGCAAAGAACGATAAAGGACACCAGCGATTAATTATAACCTAATGATCATATGACTTTCTGGAGCATTTTAGACTGTATGCATCAATATTTATTGAGCTACACATACAGAAGTCGTCTCTCAGTATGGCGTCGGGCCGCCGTGTTTGGCTAACCTCACGTAACACTGATCTATTAGGCTCTCAACATGTCTCGGTCGAATCAGGCTGAATAAGAGGGTTCCTACTGGTCCTGTGATAAATCCATTCCGCCATATGCAGCTGAATATGCCCTCAGCGACAGTTACTGCAGAGGAGTGTGCTTTCTGTATGTCGGTGTGAGGGTCGTTTCGGTGAACGTGACACCCAGGCTTCTGTACATGCGTTGAATCTAGACACAAGGACAAAAGCGCAGCACCTTCATCCTTTTTCACCTGTGCTCTGCAGAATGACTGACCCAGTGCCACTTACACTACGAAAGGAATCGATTGTGGTTCTACCTCGTTGCCTATTCTTGATTGTTTCAGCTCCATGACAGTCTTGGCACCATTGCTCAGCACTCTTTGTGGAATGCACGGTTCCCGCAATATTAGTGGTGTTATACACAGATGATGCTGCCAGTCATGCTGTAACGGTCCAAGTGTTGTTGCATCCGTATACGATTTTCTGTGGCCTTAATGCACCATAGCGTGGTAATCATAGGCTCGCAAGTGGTAACAATTTCTCGTCCTAGCCATGAACTTGATGATTTTCATTAGTACGTTATGGTTGATCTGATACGTTTGGGCCTGTCTTGGCCTGTTGCAGGTCATGACTTGATTACAGGTTAGAACTAGTGTCTGGATGTGGGCGCTGGTGTGGAAATTGATTTAGACACTGCCCTTGCCTGTCCATGCTCACTCACGTTGAATCTAATCACATATGGCACAGAACTCACAGCTGTGTTGTACTATCTTCCTCATTCATTAGCATGTCTCTATTTCCTTACCTTTTCAAAAAAAAAAATGTGAAGAGAAGGAGCATGGTTTTCGCCTGGTCATAAATGTCTTTTTTTGGCCTACACGTACCCCGAGGTTAAACTGATTCCTGTTGAGGGTGAAAGTTCTTCCTGTTAGCTCGTCGATGATCATAAGGTGTCGTCAGTCTCCCTATTTGTTTTGATGATGAGTTTAACAAGTATGTGTTGGATGCGTAGTGGGTGGGCAATGGATCTTGTGAATGTGACATTTCTGCCACTCTGAATTGAGCCAGATATCCGACTGTCCACTGATAAGCTGGATGACCTTCGAGTCCAGAGAGAAGCGATCAGTAGATTCTGGACCTGGAAGTCCAGTCATCCCCCTGCAGTCTTTTGTACATCCTGGCTCTCAAGGAACAGAAGGAATTTTGCACAGTCAGAGTCCATTGCTTTTCACTTCCACATTCTCTGTCTCCATGCCTATCCCGGAGCCAGGCGAGGTGCTAGTGTAACTCGCCCATACTGACTGTCCAATGCTTTAGAGCCTGAAACATCATCCTATGCCCCTTGCTGCCTATGAACGCTGCTTCTTAATGCTCTTCAGCTTACACCACACTTGCTTCTCACCTGCACTTTTCTTTAAATGCAAGCATCTACGGAGGGCTTCACCAACATCGTACTTACTCTTATGCTCTTTAACCCCACTTTTTCAGAAAACTGCATGGACAGCTACGTCGAGCCGAGCTTTAGCTGGCTTCACGGCGCGAGTCTCTAGCATGGGCCAGAGCAGCAGCTCTGCTATCGTTAAGACTGGAGAGCCACGCCTTGTGTGCGCTTTGATGAGCGCAGGGTCGTGCCAGCTTCTCACGACTTGGGACGCTCCAACCTGCCGGCCCATGGGTGATCGATTTAATGGGTGACCACTGGGGTGCTGGAGCTATGTACCCAACCTTCTGTCAAAATCCCTTCATATTGCGATAAACAGCCTCAATTATCTTACTGAAATTCGGTCATCTAGGCTACAGCAGGGCCAAGATGATGACGATCTACAGTGATCTTCCATAACTTTGTTTCTCCAGCTACTATGGATCCGCTACCACTCCTCCGCACTCTGGCAGTCAGCGCCAACAGCCTTTGTTTTAAGTGCTCTAAGCATCAACCATTTCCTCCTTTACGCCATGTAATAAACTTGACAGGCAGTTAACTAATTTCCCATTTACACACAGAGTAATTTTGTTTCACTTGGCAACAACACTTACACTTAGGTGCAAATGTGAAGAACAAAAGGTGCTAAGAAACAGAAACAAGACTCGGAAACAGCTGAAATTGATGACTGACCATGTTATTCAAGTGCTAAGTCTGGATATGCAAGATGCCCACAACTGTACGGTGAACACTCTATCCCTGCATATGAATAGATCGCTTATGCTGAAATAGTTAGTACCGAATCCAACATGCATGTACCACCTGAATAAACTGTCAGAAACGTTAGCATACCAACGATGCTCCTGAACAAGGAGCTACTACAAACTGAAGCAGATGCATTAGGCTGGACGTAGGCATTTGGGGCCATTACCCGGTCAGGTACATACTACCATGACTATGCGCTAGTTTCTCTACGGGGGGGGGGGGGGATGTACCACATCAAGTGTTCTCATTCATAAAAGCTCTAGTGATGACCCTCACACATTAAAACTAGACAACTCAAATGGATATTCACACCCAACATAATAGACTTGGTATCCACACGTAGGGAGCAGAAAATTGGGCGCTCTTACCAAGATTTCTAATGCACCTGACGTATATGGCAACGACATGCTACCTATCCGTGTTTCTTTTGTATATTGTTTCTGTACAAATGATGCATTCCGAGGGAGAATCTCCACCCAGGCAACAGATTTAGTGATCCTCGCTATTCTCGAGGATGCGCATTGAAGTATAAACCCAACACTGCCACGTGGGAATATGGTATTGCTCAAGGCTCGAAAGCGATGGTAGTCGGCAACCGGACATCGCAGTTATCGACCGTGTCTTTGAGGCCAGGTGATGTTGGAAGAGTTGGGATAATGTCCGCGAACTTGAGCTACTGTTGCCCATGGATTTCTTTGGGCCTACACCTGCAGATACGTAAGCCCATGGACCTAACCTACTTCCTTCTAGCCCTCTTAGCAACTCAATTACAGTCTTCCTTTGCGAGGGTAGTGCTTCAGCAGCTGGTCATTTGGGAGCTGGCACAGGCCAACGACCTCTCTAAAAAGCATCAAGCCCGCATTAAAACAAGATTTATCAGGTCGAACTGTCATGACTTGGGTAAACTACTGAATAGCAGGGTCATTGCAGCTTACTACTCCCTAATCTACATTAACATCATGCTCTGGAGCGTTTTCCCTTCACAATGTGCAGCTTGCATTTCAGTGTATGTACATTTTTTTGGTGATATTCCATCCATTCTCCACACTGTCCCCATTCGTCGCACTTTTCCCAATCTATGGATCTCCGTTTCTTCTCACTTGGGAGGCATACCCTTAAAGGAGGACGCACAGAACCTCACTACACCGCTAGACAACGGCACCTGCACGTGCTGGTATTGAGTATATGCAGGATAAGTCGCCCATCCTCTTTGAATCCCGCTGGTCAGCATCCTCATGTGGGTCCCTGGGGTTTTCCTCCTGGTGCAACAACCATGGCCCGGCCCATGTGGCGGCAGAGTCGTCCATACATGCGAGGGAGCAGCTGAAGTTTCACTTGGAGAATGAAGGCTACCTGATACCAACTTTACCTGGCCAGTAAACATGCAAGGTGTCTAATTTTCTGTCCGGTGAGCTAATAATAAGAATCCTCCAGCAGGACTGATCATTGAGAAATGAGGACTGGTGGTAGAACCATCTATAAACTTTGGTATTTGCGAATCGGTGGCCATCAACACTCACTTAGCACCTTAGGGTTATGACAACAAATACCACAAGTCGACCACCAAACACCTACTGTTCTGGGACCATAATGGAGAATTGTATTTCTGGTGCCACAACTGTAGGAGAGGTTGGTGGCCATACTTTGACTCCATGATCAGCTGTCCAGGAGCTCAGTTATATTGACACACTGGGTCGCGTGGGATTCTGTGGGCGACGTAGATTGGGACACCCCCAATACGTGATGCACTTTACAGAAGCCAATCTGTCCATGTCGTCCTCATAGGAGCATGCGTGGATGGTCGCCTTTCCAAACTACTCGAGCACCCCTGTGGTTCTCTATTGAGTTGTGGCATGCAAGTATGGATATAGTGAGCTGGTACTCAAATGAGAACACGAGACCTCAGAGCTGCATTGGCAATTATAATTAATTTCGCTTACTGATGTTCAGCCCTGACCGTGTGTCCTTTGTGAATGTTGGTTGTCCTCCCATCCTAGAGTCCCTTGGACACCAAAGAAGTAAACGAACGGACCTTCAACTAAATCAGGCCTCTCACCTAGGGGGGATCCTTTTAAACATCATTAAACAAATGTGGCTCCTTTCGTTCCTAACACATTACCCAGTCCTATATGAGAACCGAAAGCATATTCTTTCCTCGAAGCCATGATTTTTTTTCCCATTGAGATCTAAAGTGTTTTTCAAAGTGTAATCCTTTATTTTTTTTTGAGCAGTGTATCAAAGTAAATGTTTGAGTTTAAGAATAGCTCATAGCTGACATTATTATTTACATGAAAATAAATTGCTCTTAAACAAATATGAACATAGCTTAAATCAGTTGAGTCCATTTTGTTGGACATATTTCCTTGAGAAGGAGTTTAAACCAAATAACACTAAAACAATTTAGTGTTGGAAACATGAAGAATACGGATGACCATATATGTTCTTGAGGTACAAAGAACGCTGTTTTAGCAGGAACCAGTATAGTGAGTAATGCACATCCGGAATGTACCAATAGATTTATGTTTGTCCAGTGATGGAACCAAAAAGAGTCCAAGCAGGAATGCCAAATACTTCTTTTTCAGAGTGCACGTCATGTGAGCATTTTAACTAAACCACTACCTACCGACATCAGAGCATTACACAAACAAACAGAGTTAATTTGCACAGGAGATCTGGAGGAATGCCTTTGTATACGACCCGCTCCTGTTTTGCTTCATGATTGCAGCTACCGGAAAGCCGCTTGATTATAACTTCAGCTGATGGCTGGGACATTCCAGGAGTCTCTCATCTGCGAACCAGATAAGTCTTTTTATGATTTTTGTTTGCTATACTGCTACATTTAATATTCATGAATTAAAATCAAACTCTTAATTTAATCACTTCGGACAGTGTTTGCACACAAAAGAAATGTGTTTTTAACATCAAAAGAAACATGTGAATAATATCGTTGATCTTTAACACGATGGCCTACCACAAAATCCCCATGTGTGAAAAACCCAAGTAATTAGGCTAATTCCGCTCAAAGTAGTAATATTACCGTAATCCAAGGTTCAAGTTCTCTTAAATGTACATATACCATAATGATATATTACCTGTTTCATCAGCTTTGAATAAAAAAAAATAAAAAAAACAGGTAAAATATTAACATAGTGAAGTATAGTAATTTTAGAAACTTAATACACTAACACTCATTGCGTTGATACCTAATAACCAGTCCACCTATTAGCATTACGTCTTCTCCAGTAGATTAGAATCACTAGGTTTCATTACTAATGTCGATTGGGCAGTGTTTGGAGCGATTCTATTGTCGGGGTGCTCTTATTCCATCATGAATATTCACACTAACCTTGAAAGGAGAACTAGAGCTTTTACACTGTGCAGAAAAAGAGTCAAAGTTTTTACACCACTAAATAGTAGTTAGAGGTGGCGATAGTGTGAAGGTGTGAGGATCATACTGTGTACATCAGGAGTAGATGTGGTGTATCAGGATATGGACTGGTTCAGACTCTCATCAGTTGGAGCTGTTCAGTGTACGACTGTAGAGTCTTTAAGATCACCAGCGACCATTTAGTTGGATCTGTCCAAACTCTTGACAGGTTGTGAGGTCAAAAAACAAAAAGAAAATGGAGATATGTGGACGTGTGTGGACTAATGTCTGCCTAGCCAGAGAGCTAGGAAATCTCATGAATTGGTGAATCCACCAAGCCTGGATGTTGTCCTATAACAAATGTAGCCTGAACTAGCATCTGATTGTATGTGGGCATGGCCAAAGCCCATAGTGTGAAGGAAGTAGCTGAATCTGCAGGTGTATGGAAGCGGACAGTCATATGGGTCTACCAGCAGTGGACAAAATCCCAGTCTACAGGGCATTCTCGTCGGAATTGTGCCAGGGAAGGCATCCACCAAATCTGGCCCAACTGTGCAACTCTGTGGTGTGGCCTACATCCAGACACTTGTCCAATCACAGCTGCCAAGGAGGTGTTAGATGTTCCTCATTAGAACAGTAGGTTGCTCTGGTATTCCCACTCTCCTGAGGATGAAATGCTTTGCTGTAGTCAATGAAACATGAGTAGATCAGTGCTGAGATCTCTTGTTCCTGTTCCTGACACCTGCCTGCACATTTGACTGTTCTATTTTGATGTTGTGCTCTGTTTTAACCGCACTTACATGGATGTTTATTGGATATTTTGATCTTACAGATCGCAGTACGGTGAGCAGGGGCTTTCCCAGCGATCCACTGCATGATGGCTTCAGCAGCTGCTCCTCCTCCTCCAGACCCTGCAGCCGCTTTAAAGAGGAGCCATATGAGCATCCCTCTGTGGGCCAGGGCAGGCCAGAGAGCCGCCTCCACACCCCTATACAGAGAGGTGCCGAAGCTAGGAAACTGCAGCTCCTACGGGACAGCAAAGACCCAGCAGATAGGGGCGAGATGTCCGTCCCGTGTTCGCTTCTGGCAGGAGGCATGCTGGGCAAGAGCAGTTGCGAGCAGCCCCGGACATCCCAAGGCCTCAGCCAGCATCTCCCCATGCAAATGGTCCTAGAGCAGAGACGCAGGCTTCGTTCATCCGAGACGTCGTTTGAGCCCCAAGCGGGACACCTTGGACACTGCGAGAGCAATGGAGAGTGCTCAGCGGCCAGGGGCGAAGAGAGGAGGGTGCTGATGGGAATGGGCCTCCAGACACAGTCTCCCTACGTCTCTCTGAACTTCCACCACGTCCTGGCCAAGCACGGCTCCTTCCCGGCCACGCCCTACTCACTCAGTCACCTGACAGACAGCTACAGTTACCGAGGGGAGGAGCTACACCCCTACTTGTACAGAGGCCAAAGCCCTGCCTCCAGCCCCTCCCCAGAAAGCCACAGCGAGATCCCACACTACATCGGCACCTCGGTCATCATCACCAACGAGAGGTGACAAAACGGAGAGGTCAGGTACTGAGGACCCTAAGGCTAGGCCCTACTCGCTATGTGGCACGTTATTGCAGGGGGGGTTTGTTGTTTCGGAATGGTGTCCGAAAACGAATAGCAGGGGCACTCTTTCGATCCTCCCCATGTCCTCCAAAAGGCAGTGCACCAATAGCGTACCCCACTGGACACAGAATACCCATAATGCAGTGTGTTGTTTGGTTTGGTCTGAGGAGGACAGCAGGTCAGCTCACCTAGCATTGAGCTAATGCCATAGAGTGATGAGGAAGCCTGTTTAATGTTAATCTACAAAACCGTATACTGGGATCCGGATTTTGCAGTGAGGGGATCAGTGATCAAGTCACGATTCTGAACACTGTGTACGAGGTGGCTAACGATGAGTGCTCACACGCGAAACCCCGAACCTCCTCGATGCTTCGGTGCATCAGATATAGACGCAGCTCCACTCAAAATAAGCCAATGCCAGCCTCCGACCGGAGCAGCACACAACTTCAGGTACTAAGTATATTCTATTTTTGCAAGCAGCTTAGCCAATAGCAAGTGTTCAGTGAGAGAGCGAAGAGTGATGTTAGTGATGGTGTGACATCCATCAGCAATCCAGGGATTCTCCTCTGAATGTCCTCGTATTTGCTACCATCCTGAACAAGTTTGTGTTGAGCAGATGGAGAATATGCAAGAACATTGTGCCATGACATCTTTTCCCATCAACTGTACTTTTGATTTTAATAAAATAATAATAATAAACAGTTTAATCCAGATATTGTATACGTTAGTGTCATTCCCTACTGACTCCCTCCCAAATACACTCATCCTCAAAAGAATAGATCCATTAATATCTGCACCCAGAAGGACTCAACCGACTGGAATGAAACTTGGTGGGTGGGTTTGACATTGTGAGACATGCCAATGATTCACGTTTCATGCTCGGCTATGCATGTGATGTGAGCGAGGACAGGTCTTATCGCTGTACCTGACTGAGCCACGATTCCAGACATTCATCCAGCAGTGATGTCCTCCATGAGTCATCCTGTTAGTACCAGCACCATAGGCAGACAACTGCACCACGCAGGACTACATCCACACAGATCCTTAACACTATGTCAGTGTCACCAAACACTCCAGTCGTGTCGTACCAGAAGGTCATGGAGTGACTCAGAATGGCAGCCCATCATCTTCAATAACTTGGTGAAGCAACGAATCCGTGTGTGGAGGCACCGTGGTCAGCACCAAGATAAACGGTTTGTTGTCACATGTCCAGAAGGTCTGGTGTCACTCCACCTCCACCTCTACCACACCATCTGCAGGAACTGTGTGAGGATATTCAAGCTGCATGGGATGGATTATCACAGGACTCCATTAGGAACCTCTACAGCTCCATACCGAGACGTCTGGCATGTTGGGTTAGCAAACACGGCGGCCCGACGCCATACTGAGAGACAGACTTCTGTATGTGTAGCTCAATAAATATTGATCATATCAGTCTAAACTGATCATCAGGTATTGATCCTGGTCACCTTCATCTTCCTTCCCAACAGCACCACAACCCCACACCTCCTTCTGGGTGCAGCTGTTCTTTGGGTGATGGGTGTATAAAGACCTTCCAACTTGTTTTATATGTTGTACGCTCGCCTCCATTTCTGCTGCTGTTCTAAATGAAAAAAAAAAAAGTCCGAACAAAAGCTTTTCTATTTTTGTTGTTTTGGGAATTATCAGCGGCCTTTTTCATTCTGTTACATGGAATCAAAGTCCTATTCCATCAACCTGCACTGAAAGTTACAAATGCTGTTTCCTGCTCCTGTTAAATAATGTTTTTGGAGATTTTGGGATTTGTTCTGACAGCCACTAAATGTACCTTCTGAGCATTTTAAAGTTGCCCTCGTAAAAGAAGTTATGGAACGAACTGGCACAACAGCAATATTCATTCGTGGTCATCTGAAGATATTAGCAGTTTACCAGGTGCTGCTCCAGGTACTGTACAACAGTACAGCATCACTCTGAAAGGGTCTGTTTTACTAAACCAGAAGGAAAAATATCATCTGTATTTACTCCTCACACACCCTACGGCACCCCTATTTATATGAGGCAAAACTAAGAGTGTAAATGACGAAAAGGTGAGACCAAATTACATTGAAACGTTGGGAGAGTACTTTGCTTTGGGTGTGAATAAAAATGGGAAATGACACTTTATCCTGGTCTGTGTTTGCTCATTTATTCATGCCAGCTACTTCATTAGTATTATTCCACCCCCAAAACAGCCCGCCCCCCTTAACAGCCTGCCCCGAAATGGCCTAGCCCAAAAAACAGAACAGCAAAGTTCAAAACAACCAGTCCAAAAACAGCATCCCCAAAAATATTCTGGGGCAAAACAGCCCGTCCTAAAACAGCCCATCCTAAAACAGCCCATCACAATGCAGGCTATATGCCTAAACAGCACGCCCCACAACAGCCCGCCCCCCTCAACAGCCTGCCCCGAAATGGCCTAGACCAAAAAACAGAACAGTTCAAAGTTCAAAACGACCAGTTCAAAAACAGCACACCCAAAAATATTCTGGGGCAAAACAGCCCGCACAAAACACCCCGTCCCTAAAACAGCCCACCCCAAAACAGCCCAAAGCCAAACAGCCGCACCACAACAGGCCCACCTCCAAACAGCCCGCCCAATGCATGCTATATGCCTTAACAACCACCCCCAAAACAGCCTGTCACAACACAGGTCGTCCCCAAAACAGCATGCCCCAAATCAGCCATCACAAAACAGCCCACCCCCAAAACAGGCTATCCCCAAAACAGCCCACCACCAAAACAGCCTGTCACAACACAGGTCGTCCCCAAAACAGCCCACTGCTAAAACAGCCTGCCCCAAATCAGCCCACACCCACAACAGCCAGTCCCACCACAGGCCTTCCCCAAAACAGCCCGACACCAAAACAGCATGCCCCAAATCAGCCATCACAAAAAAGACCACCCCCAAAACAGGCCTGTACCAAAAAAGCCCACCACCAAAACAACCCACACCCACAAAAGGTCATCCCAAAACACCCTGCCCAAAACAAGAACACCACCAAAACAGCCTGCACCAAATCAGCCCACACCCACAACAGCCTGTCCCACTACAGGCCTTCCCCAAAGCAGCCCAACACCAAAACAGGCTATCCCCAAAACAGCCCACCACCAAAACAACCCACACCCACAACAGCCTACATCCACAACAGCCTGTCCCAACACATGCCATCTCCAAAACAACAAGCCCCAAACCACCGTCAAAAAACAGCCCGCCCCAAAACAACCAGCCCCTACAACAGCCTGTCCCCAAGCAGGCTGTCCTCAAAACAGGCTCTCCCCAAAACAGCCTGCACCAAATTAGCCCACAACAGCCTGTCCCACTACAGGCCGTCCCCAAAGCAGCCCAACACCAAAACAGCATGCCCCAAATCAGCCATCACAAAGTAGCCCAACACCAAAACAGGCTATCCCCAAAACAGCCCACCACCAAAACAACCCACACTGACAACAGCCTACATCCAAAACCGCCTGTCCCAACACATGCCATCCCCAAAACCACACTCCCCAAACTACCGTCAAAAACAGCCCGCCCCAAAACAACCAGCCCCTACAACAGCCTGTCCCCAAGCAGGCTGTCCTCAAAACAGGCTCTCCCCAAAACAGCCATCACCAAAACAGACAGCTCCAAAGCGGGGCACTTTGGAGCAATGGTACAGAAGAACAGTTTCTGGTTCCCTGAAGAATGGCAGGTTTTTCTAAGTTTGTAAATTAGAGGCCTGAGAGTAAACCACATAAGGTGAAGATTCTGCAGCACTGATTTAATTTCTGTGCAGAAACGGACAAACCCAGAACCATATAGGACCCTTTACCTTTAAGAGTGCATACATGGCCCCCAGAAACGAGCGGAGATCATAAGTGGCCGCTGCTGGTGCTGAGACCGGTTTGATCCTCTGTTATTGAAGCGCGGAGACCTGTTAAATTAAAGCTTCCAGCTTCTCCCTCAGCTGTGTCATCAGCATATCTCCCCTATTCGTGCTTATATTAACCCTCCATGAACGGCTGGAGCGCAGAGGCGTTCACAGGGAGACTCCAGTGTTATTTGTTTATCAAAGCTGCTGCAGTTTTTCTGTGTATTTTTTCCCCTTTTAGAAAATATGTGCACTTGAAGGTGAGCCAGAGGCCCTGGCAGTGGTCTCTGGGGGGATCAGATTGAGATGTGATATTATGCCGCCAATATTAAAGAGGATAGATCCCTGTTGACCCTCAGGACCCCCTCTCAGAAATTGTTTAATAGGATATTGAGGAAGTGGCATTTATGGATCTGACTGGAGCTATTTGCTTAATGAACTTTAGAACCGGACCAGGGCTGGTGTGGAGTGCTGAGAGTGGGATTTACGCATTTACACTCCAGGATGTGCTCCTTTATCCCTCATACGACAGCTGTCAAAAGTTTAGGGACACCTAGCTTTTTACAAAATATGTATATATTTTTTAAATAAAATTAAAGGCCATTAAATGTGGTAGTCTTTTAAGGCTCCTGCAGATGGCGCTACACGAGGATGATGGGGCTATAAATACATGCGGGGTGTGAGTGATGGGATCCGTAGATTAGCTAGAGGTGCTACAGTGCAGGGAATGTCTCGTTCCATGTGTGGAAAATGGCTCCAGAGCAGATGTTAATGATTGGCTAAAAGGAGGGACTGCATGTGGGCGTGGCCAAAGACCATAGTGTGAAGGAAGTAGCTGAATCTGCAGGTATATGGAAGCGTACGGTCATATGGGTCTACCAGCAGTGGATAAAATCCCAGTCTACAGGGAATTCTCCTCGGAATTGTGCCAGGGAAGGCATCCACCAAATCTGGACCACCTGCACATTGATGTTGGGGGGTCTGAACATTTATGTGGCCCACATCCAGTCACAGCTGTTCTTGGTGCTGGTGGAGGTGGTACATGCTGTTAGGTAGGTTTCAGTCACAGGGGATTAGATAGTCTAGTGAGTTTGTTTACTAGGTTAGCATGCTAGGCAGCTAGCCAGGGCATGTCCAAGAATGTCCATTTCAAGAAGCAAGTGAATCTGTCATCAGTCCAGCATGACAAGATGAAGAAGTAAAACTCCACCTATTCTAGTCTCTCACTAATCGTGGTAAAGATCCTGCTCCCAGTTAGAGACCACTTTCAACCAAGGAGAGACCTTACAGGTGCATCATCTTACAGATTGCATATATGCAATGCCAGACTGTCAAGGAGTGACTCAGAATGGCAGCGGGTTATCTTCAGTGAGGTCCCCTTTTGTCTTGGTGGAGACGCCCAACGAATCCGTGTGTGGAGGCACCGTGGTCAGCACCGAGATGAACGGTTTGTTGTCACACGTCCAGAAGGCCTGGTGTCGCTCCACCTCCACCCCTACCGCACCATCTGCAGGAAGTGTGTGAGGATGTTCAAGCTGTATGGGATGGATTATCGCAGGACTCCATTAGGATCTTCCACAACCACATGCTGAGACACCTGGCGTGTTGGGTTAGCAAGCATGGTGGTACAGACTTCTGTATGTGTAGCTCAATAAATATTGATCATATCAGTCTAAATTTATCATCAGTTATTGATCCTGGTCACCTTTATCTTCCTTCCCAACAGCACTGCAATCCCACACTTCCTTCTGGGACCCCCAAATATGCAGATACACCACCCTGCCTCAGTGTACTGGTGCAAAAATTATTCCACTCATTAGCTTAAGAATCACTCAGGAACCACCAGTATTCCCATCCGTTGTTAATGGGACACTTATTTGTGTAACACCGCGCCACCCAACCAGCCCTCCCCTTCAGCAAAGCCTATTAATAAAGATCCTATATCTAATCCCCCCAGACACATCTCCTGAAATAGAAGCCATTTGTACTGCATGGCCTTTTTACTACTGGAAATGAAGTAAGTGAAGGGTGGTCTCTGATTATTGCACTGTGGAAAGGACCCTCACCCCCCTTCCTGCTGAAACGTCTAAGCAGCCACTGGAGGAGCACAGTTAGTGTTATTACTGGAGCGCTCTCGGCGGACAGCGTGCTCTGTTTGAGTGTGTATTTGAGAACGTGGGACTAAGTGAATGGGTTTCTAATGAGGTGAAGGATCTCAGACAGTTTAGC
>JAMWET010006548.1:130000-150000 GCA_024036415.1 Prochilodus magdalenae
GTTTTGCTATGACTGATGACGTGCGGGATGTAGCTGCGATTAACGTGTGCTGGCGTCTTTTATGTCGAGTGTCTAGTTGTGCTTGGTGACGATGAGGTTCCTCAGCATGTCGAAGGAGTTTCCGTCCGGCTGGACTGAGACGAGGCCCTGCTCGCGGGATCTCACCTGCAGGAAGCCATGATCATCCAGCCCCACAACATCAGCCTCGGGACCATCCTCACTCCACAAGCGCACCTGTGTGTCACTGCAAACACCACACCCCATTAATATAGACGCAGACGATTATTAATGCTAACAAGTACACATCACACATCAGAACACCTTCACCTCATGACTGTCTGCTCCAGGAGGGGTGGACAATACGGGAAAATGTTATATCATGATACCTCAAGAGCTGGAACAAACAACATAGAGCCACTCCAAAAAACAACTCAGTTATTATTCTAGCGCTTTGCTTGTGGTGAAAAGAGAAGAGGAGATGTCCGAGGTTGACTAGCTGAGCTAGGAGTCCTACACCAATGAAGGGAAACAAAGTTTGAGGCCACAGGGCTCTAATGTTAGCTAGCTAGCTAACTTAGCTTAATGCTAGCACCCACTGGCAAAGCCAAACTGGCCATTTGCAGATATTCCATAAAGTTACTGGGTTTTAAGGGTGTTTTATTTATTTATGTATTTTGCTGTAAATCCATGTCTCCATGTTCCAGATATCAGGCTTAAAAAAAGGCTGGTGAAGATAAAGGGCTGGTGAAGACAGCTAGCTATCCAGCTAAGGTGGAGCTAAGGTTAGCTATATTCACTTTAGCTGGACAGCACATTAAAAAGCTAACAACCAGAAAATAAAGATGTGGATTCATAGCAAGAAACACCCTATAAAACCCACAGTCTAGTCACGGGTCTCCACACAGGACCAATCTGGCGTTTGTCAGTGGGAGTTACAGAGCCACAGGGCTCCAAATCCGCTAGCTAGCTAACCTAGCTTAATGTTAGCACCCACTGGCAAAGCCAAACTGGCCATTTACAGATACTCAGAATAATTTTTGGGTTTTTTGTGTGTTTTACTATTTATTTATTTTTGCTGTAAATCCATGTCTCCATGTTCCAGCTGTCAGGCTTAAAAAAATGGCTGGTGAAGATAAAGGGCTGGTGAAGACAGCTAGCTATCTAGCTAAGGTGGCGCTAAGGCTATCTATATTCACTTTAGCTGGACAGCACATTAAAAAGCTAACAACCGGAACATAAAGATGTGGATTCATAGCAAGAAACACCCTATAAAACCCACAGTCTAGTCACGGGTCTCCACAAAGGACCAGTCTGGCGTTTGTCAGTGGGAGTTACAGAGCCACAGGGCTCCAAATCCGCTAGCTAGCTAACCTAGCTTAATGTTAGCACCCACTGGCAAAGCCAAACTGGCCATTTACAGATACTCAGAATAATTTTTGGGTTTTTTGTGTGTTTTACTATTTATTTATTTTTGCTGTAAATCCATGTCTTTATGTTCCAGCTGTCAGGCTTGAAAATAGCTGGTGAAGATCAAGGGCTGGTGAAGACAGCTAGCTATCTAGCTAAAGTGGCGCTAAGGCTAGCTATATTCACTTTAGCTGGACAGCACATGAAAAAGCTAGCAACTGAAACATAAGGATGTGGATTCATAGCAAGAAACACCCTATAAAACCCACAGTCTAGTCACGGGTCTCCACAAAGGACCAGTCTGGCGTTTGTCAGTGGGAGTTACAGAGCAACAGGGCTCCAATTTTAGCTAGCTAGCTAACCTAGCTTTATGTTAGCACCCACTGGCAAAGCCAAACTGGCCATTTACAGATACTCAGTATAATTTCTAGGTTTTTTGGGTGTTTTACTATTTATTTATTTTTGCTGTAAATCCATGTCTTTATGTTCCAGCTGTCAGGCTTAAAAAATGGCTGGTGAAGATAAAGGGCTGGTGAAGACAGCTAGCTATCTATATTCACTTTAGCTGGACAGCACATTAAAAAGCTAACAACCGAAATATACAGATGTGGATTTATAGCGAGAAACACCCTATAAAATCCACAGTCACGGGTCTCCACAAAGGACCAGTCTGGCGTTTGTCAGTGGGAGTTACAGAGCCACAGGGCTCCAATTTCGCTAGCTAGCTAAATGTTAGCACCCACTGGCAAAGCCAAACTGGCCATTTGGAGATACTCAATAAAATTTCTGGGTTTTAAGGGTGTTTAAGCTTGAAAATGGCTGGTGAAGATAAAGAGCTGGTGAAGACAAAGAGGTGGTGAAAACAGCTAGCTATCTAGCTAAGGCTAGCTATATTCACTTTAGCTGGACAGCACATTAAAAAGCTAACAACTGAAACATGAAGATGTGACTTCATAGCAAGAAACACCCTATAAAACCCACAGTCTAGTCACGGGTCTCCACAAAGGACCAGTCTGGCGTTTGTCAGTGGGAGCTAACGTTAGTTAGGGTCACTAGCCATAGCTAGCTAACATGAGAGCCCACTGGCACCAAGATTTACAGGTTCTGTATTTGTTGCTGTGTCTTTCTCTTACTGCCGCCAAACTGAAGTTGTGAATGACTACAGTGGAGTGTATTATGCTGGTCACATTTACTGAAGAAACAAAGGGGATAAGGCGAATATCGAAATCCCAAAATTAAAAACTAATACCTACTGAATTAACCAATATCAGAATACGCAGGTTCAGCCCCAGTCGTAATAAAATGGACTAGTTTATCTTTCTTATGGACTTCAAAAGCGACAGCATGTAGCGATCACTGCATATATACAGTTGAAAAAATGTACCTGTCCACAGTTAAACGACATGTTCTAAAGGAAAGCAAGTGAACACGCTCTCGATAGAGAACACACTTTAAAGGTGAATTGACCACATTGAGATTAAAAATTAGAAATCAAACCTAAAAAGTTAAAGCAGATTCTATATTTTATGTTTTCATATTTAAATGTGTGAAAATCTACGCGTCATTTGACCAGGGGTGTTCAAACTTATACAACTGCACGTCATTAAGACTGCTGGAACGAAGTCCAAGTGATTCCTCATGATCTTCTTAAGGAGACGCCAAGACTGAGCAAAACTGACATCGAACCGAAAACATGTTACTCCCAATAATTCCAAGTATAATTCACCATGTTATGGTCATTGCGTAATTCCACATGTGTAATTTCATGGTCTGATTTCTTAGGCATTATTCTAATTTGAGTAAAACAACAGGCTAAAAAGACTTCAATGAACTGAACTCACCCGTGTACCCATCTCTTGTAGTAGAGAGGGAAGACAGCCTGAGGCCCCTGCAGTTGGAACTGGGAGATGAGCTGCTCCAGCAGAGTGACCGAGCGAGCAATAAGCTGAGCTGGACTCAGAGGCTCCAGATTTCCGCCCCGCTCCCAGTTCTGCTGCACCACCAGGTCGTTAATGCAGATGGTTGGGTTACTGTTGCTCACGTTAAACCCACAACCTAGAAGACGGGAAGAGAGAGACAGGGTGAATGATGGGAGAGGAGATGAATCTAATTCAACACCTGGAACCTCAACCCACCAAAACAGACCCTGAAGAGTTACTCTGGGTCTGAATGATATAGAGGCTGAAGATAGCATTACCAATGAGGAGATGAAATGTGGATCCCATTACTGTCGAGTTGACTAGCACCCCTCCGAGCTTCATCAGGTTACTGTAGTAGATATCGTTGGGCCATTTCACTCTCAGGTCAATGTCCTAAAGAGGAATAGAGATAGAACACACTTAGATCACAACTAAAACAACTTCTGTCATGGCTCCATTTGACCATCAGCTCATCGGACAATAACTGAGTCCCCTGCAATTGAACGCCTCCAGTAGCACCACTCCAACAGCAGCCATTCAATTTAACACTATCTGTTCCTGGATGTAGGCCACATCAATGTTCAGACACTCTTACATCAAAGAGTTGCGCAGTTGGGCCAGATTTGGTGGATGCCTTCCCTATTCCCAATAGAGTTTCCTGTAGACTGGGATTTTAGCCACTGCTGGTAGACCCATATGACCGTACACTTCCATACACCTGCAGATTCAGCTACTTCCTTCACACTATGGTCTTTGGCCACGCCCACATGCAGTCCCTCCTTTTAGCCAATCATTAAAATCTGCTCTGGAGCCATTTTCCAACACATCCATGTCCATCCATGTATTCCAAGATAACACTCTCACAGGCTATACATGTAACTGAATGGCATAATGAACATTCAGGAACATTCGCACATCTGGAAGGGTCCACAATATCCCCAGATTTGAACCCTCTTGAAAATCCGTGGGACTACCTGGAACAGCCAGTAAACCACCAGGGAAGGCATCCACCACATCTGGCCAATTCTTTGATGGAAGAGTGTCCGAACATTGATGTGGCTACATCCAGAAACTTGTCCAGTCTATGCCCAATCCAGTCACAGCTGCTTTTGGTGCTCGTGGAGGTATTACAAGCTATTAGGTGCGTTTCAGTCACAGGTGACGGGTGATTGTAGGGGTCATTCTGAGAGGTAATTAAATGGATAGGGGGCTTTACATCTGAAGCTCGAGGAGCATCTTTGCAATTTCACTTTTACCGCAATTCCACCATTCAGGGAAAATGACTAAGCAAAATATGTAACTCATTCTACATAAACAAAACATTAGATCTTCTACAGCAAATGGGGTTACATAAACTACCAGTCAAATGTTTAGGTACACCCATCTAAATGATGTAGGTGGTGATCTTAAAGACTCTGCAGTGGTATACTGAACAGCTCCACCTGATGAGAGTCAGAACCAGTCCATATCCTGATACACCACATCTACTCCTGATGTACACAGTATGATACTCCTCCATATCTCCACCTCTAATATATATTTAGTGGTGTAAAAACTTTGATCTCTTTTTCTGCACAGTGTAAAAGCTCTAGTTCTCCTTTCAGGTTAGTGAATATTCATGATGGACCGACCAATAGAATCGCTCCAAACCTGCTTAGTAATAAACCTTGTTCTATCAGCTCCACTGCAGGGTAAGGAAGCTGGTTCCTCCTCCTGTACAGCTCCATCCTGGAGGTTTTTAAGGTGGACTGGATAATTCCATGAGTGCCACAAAGTTTATAGTCGTCTGATGCACAGAGCATTTCCAAAAACACCTGCATGTGCATCCTGTCTTGTTCTCATCTCTGTAAATTGAACAACTTGAACAGAAATCAGTTTAGGGCATGTCATCTGAGAAAGGAAATCTCAACTCTCGCACTGTCTGTTATCCCTCCCACATATCGTAATACTTCCTGCACCTTCGGTTCTCATTCGAAGAGTCCAATCCAGCATAATGTATGCGAGCTTGCAGAACACACACACTTCGCAAACTCCACATGATACGCTCCAGCAGCATAGCGGCTCAAATGCATCCGTCACCCGAGTGTGGTTCCAATCACACACCAGGAGTCCGCGCACACAGAGCGCCAGATTGTATGTAGATCTGTGTGTATGTGCGGATAGGTGTGGGGGCCACTGCAAGGTCTCATACGTTCTGTTGTAGTTGACTGTGACATGTCTGATTAGTAAAATAGCCAGCAGCACCTGCTCACGAAACCCTGGGGGCCATAGATCTCATTCTGTGTGTGTGTGTGTGTGTGTGTGTGTGTGTGTGTGTGTGTGTATTCTACTAACCTGAGCAGAACAGCTGGACGATATCAATAAGCAAGTATTGCAAAAGCATTTCGCTTTAAACAACACCATAGTGACCCGCTACTGGCTGGCACTGGCCCTGAGAGACTCTGGAGGTGTGGCCATGCAGACGGCCACACGCAAAGGCACATGGTATCTCCAACAAAGGAACTGTTCACGTTTACGTGTACATGGTTTACGTGTGTTGGGACGTTGGGTTATTGTGTGAGTTCATGTACAGTATGTGGGGAGAATTTAAAGGCAGCATGAAAGTGGTGGGTGTGGCTTAGCGGTTAACCCCACTACTCACAAGAGCTCCGTCCGAGACACAAGAGCTTAGTCCGTCCCGTTTGTCTCGTCCCTGCCGACACTTCAGTGGTGTCAGAAGTGGGACAGGGAGAGTGCTGACCATGCTTTCTCGAGTGGAACAAAGCTTCCATGAACTCAAAGTGGACAGCAAAAGAAACAGCCTGGTGAAAGACTATGGTGATGGGGACAACGCTGCACAGCTCTGCAAGGAAGACAGCCTGCCACAGCGAGCAGGTGGTGATCCAGGGCTGCATAGAGGACATTACCCTGGTGGCATCGTGATCCTGGAGCAGCAGGTAGATGGGTGTCGAATGGAGCACAGGCAGCAGGAGGCTCGCTACACAAACCGTCATGGTCTGACGACCTACCTTCTGCGACCCGCTGTGCTTATGCGCAAAGCTAGAGGCACATCACATGGCTGGAAGTCAAAGCTACAGTCATTTGGCTCAGGTCAGTCTGCAGCATCATCGGAGGATCCCCAGAGCACACAGGCAGTGTTCTGAACAGCAGTGTTGCTGCAATGGCGTGAGCGCAATGGCTGGGTCCAGTGCCGCTGTTGTGCAGTCACCCCCAGCCGCGTGGGCCTTGATGCAGCAGGGGTGTGTATTCCATAAAGAGGGCATCTTAAGAAGGCACCGTAAGAACGATACAGCCAGTGAGAGGCAACACTGCGGGACAGATCAGAGGAAAAAAGCTACACCTGTTGGAGCTGGCAGAATGTCTGCAGCGACCCGGATCACCAGTCTATCCAGCAGTGGTGATCAGAAAAGCATCTCTGAATGCTTAACATGTCGAACCCTGAGGTGGATGGGCTACATCAACAGAAAAGCACACCAGGTTCTACTCCTGTCATCCAAGAACAGGAATCCAAAACTGGCTCACTCTGAAACAACAGAACCAACCTGCCCATCATCAACTATATAAGCTGCTGGCGATATAATAATGCAGTGTAACAACGTGGGGCATATTTCCTTGCCACACAGTGGACCCCTAATGCCACTCAAAGTCAATTGAACCCTCCTGTAATGAAGGCTTGAATAGGCATGATTATAGCTTCACCATAAAGCATCTCAGAGAGCTTCCGTGAACATGGTAATGAGTTCATTGTACTTAAGTGACCTTCCCAGTCACCAGATCTGAATCCAATAGACCTCTTATGGGATCTGCTGGAACGGGAGGGCTTCTGCATGAATGTCCGGCGGAGACATCTGCATCAGTTAGGTGATGTAATCACATCAGCATGAACCTGGATCTCTAAGGAACCTTGAATTTATAGCACAAAGAATTCAGAGCTACGAGTCGACCTACTGAATATAAGAACGGTGTTCCTAATAAAGTGGCTGGTGAGTGTAGATATAACTTATCAGACATATAAAGATGCTGTTTAATATTTGGCAAGTTTAAAACTTAATATCTCCATCAGTTCTCTTTTCCAACGTAGCTGGTGAACTCAGTATAGCATATCATGTTCCATTACATGACCCAGCTCTACTGACTGCTCTGATAGTGTACCTCATATCCAGGCAGTGTGCGTACAGCCTCCACCACAGCAAGAGCAGCGAGATGTTGCAGGAAGGGGATTCTCTGACCAAGCCGCGAGCTAATCTCCACCTGGAGGTGCAGCGTGAACATTGCACAGCCCGGAGGACTCAACCAGGCGTTTCCCCCACGCCCTGCAATACAGGTAACAAGCTTGTTACACATAGCAACAACACTTCAAACACACATACAGGTACATGGAAAAACATACAGCTCTGGAAATAAATACGAGCCCACTCCAGTATCTTCTTCAATCAGCATCTCCACATGTACTGCAGGTACTTAGTGAGGAACCGAAGGTTGGGTTCTAGCTTTACTGGCAGATACAGTGAGCGTCTGGTTCATAAGAACAAGGTCCAGCAGCCAACACACAGGACAACACAGCTACAGACTGGCAGAGGGCCAAACCCACTCTCTACTGACCGTGATGAGCGCCACCTCATTCCAATGCCCCTTACCCACCGTAAGATGACCTCGAGTGACCTACAGAGAGACTGGCGAGCGGTGGCTGGGGTGGCACAGCGAGCATGGTTCTAAAAACAGGCTTCTGGAGGTCATTAGTGATTTTCTAAATACACAGATCTAATACAATATCTGATCTGGAGTTTGGGAGACATGCTTCCAGTAGTGTAGAGAATCAAACAGAACTGAGGGATTCTGGTCCAACACAAACCCAGAACCTGTACAACTAGAGATACCCATAGTTACAGGTGGGCTCTAAAACTTTTCAGAGCTGTATATGTATACACGTATGAGGGTATTAATGAAACAGTGGTAGTTTACACACTGGAGTTACACACTGGAGTTGAAGCTAACGTAGATCACTTATTAACACAGTGCAAAGTGCATAACTAGGCACATGCCTGTGGAGTTGTACTTAAACAGACCTGCTTATGCGATGCTGACACCACTATATGGTAAACAGACAGAGGTACAGACAAAATCCAGGTTTCCAGCAGGCTGCTGATTGGTTTTAGGCACAGAACTTACCAGGGCTGTATTAGAAATGGCATACTGCATACTACTCACATACCAAATCTGTCTAAAAGTAGTACCTAGCATTCAGCATCTACCAAATCTGGACCACCTGCGCAATTCTTTGGTGCAAGAGTGTCCGAACATTGATGTGGCCTACATCCAGAAACTTGTCCAGTCCATGCCCAATCCAATCCCAGCTGGTATTCGTGCTTGTGGAGGTATTACACACTATTAGGTCTGTTTTGTTTGGGCAGTGAGCTTATCGTACATCCTACATCTGTAATCCAGACATGGTTTGGTCTTCTCATTTTAATGGTACAATGAATATTGTGCACGTTGAGTGTTAATTAATGACTGCAGACCTTTTCCCTTGGTCTGCCGAGCTGCTACAGCGATTAACCCCATGTCCTCCGGCAACTTCAACATCAATCTGTAGAGAGAGGAAGAGAAAGAATGTAACATGAGTAAATATACGGTTTTCAGTGTAGAGCTTTCAGTGTAGATCTTCTTCTATTAGAGCCACAAAGAAGCAGCTCACAGTCCAAAGCTACCTCTGAAAACCATCAAAAATCACAAACACAAAATCCATCAGATGGTGTCGAGTTGCATCCACAGCTTCAGGCTGCACTCCGCAGCTCGCTCTCTCTCTCTCTCTCTCTCTCACTCACTCTCACTCTCTCTCCACTGACAAGTGAGCTGACAGCTCGGCGCTGCTGGGCTCTTGAGCCTCTGGACTTTAATTGAACTTTGACCCCCATCAGAGGGCTCCTTCTCCAGTGCACCCATCAGATAACACCCCCCACCAAAGTAAACAACCGCCCACTTGACCTCGTGTCGCCTACGCGCACACACACTTCCTCGGGCCACACACAGCAAGGTGACACTCAGGTGTCAATCTCGCTCTAATTGCTGAACAAACAGATAATTATTCTGCCAGATGCTGCAATGAATCTAGACACGCGGTCAATACGGGAAGACTGAGGGCCTCGGGAAACAGAGAGAATGGCGGTTTCAGGGGAAGAGAGAAGTCTGCAAATCAGGGCTCTCATGGAGCCATAGCAGTTTCTGTTATAGTTCATTCAGTGCGTATATATATATACGATCCAAGGACCCTCTCGCCAGGAAGCCTAAAGGAAGAGACAGTGGCTGGTTGCTTGGGGTTACTATCTATTAGCCAATAGCCAGAGGCAGCTCTAGTTTAGACACCTTTTCAAAACTCCAGAATAAATATTAACCATTTTGTACATCTGAGGTGTAAAACACAGGAAGCTAACATGGAGAAGACATCCCGGAGTGAAAGTCAGAAACCATCAGCATTACAGGGCGTGTGGATCAACAGCTTGTTCAAAACGCAGCAGCCCGTCTTCTAACCAGGACAAGATGCAGGGAGCACATCACACCAGCGCTGGCCTCTGTTCTTTGGTTGCCTGTGAGCTCCGGGGACAGATATTAAAATATGAGTGCTGACCCATCAAGCTTCAGGCAACGATGCCCCAGCATAACTCACTGAGTTCTTAGGTTTACTAACCAGGGGGTTTGATGGTTAATCCAAAATCAAAGGGTGACCAGGCATATATCTATATATATATATATATATATGTATATGTATATATGTGTGTGTGTGTGTGTGTGTGTGTGTGTGTATATATACACACACTACCAGTCAAAAGTCTAAACACGGCTACCAATAAAAGATCCTCCTTATGTCTATCCTAATAATCTTTACTGTAGAATAAAAGTATAGGCACCAAACTATAAACTAGCCCTCATTGAATTATAGAGTCCACCTTAAACCCCTCCAGAGTGGACCTTTACAGGAGGACGAACCAGCTTCCTTACCCTGCAGTGGAGCTGATAGAACAAGGTTTATTACTGAGCAGGTTTGGAGCGATTCTATTGGTCGGTCCATCATGAATATTCACTAACCTGAAAGGAGAACTAGAGCTTTTACACTGTGCAGAAAAAGAGATCAAAGTTTTTACACCACTAAATATATATTAGAGGTGGAGATATGGAGGAGTATCATACTGTGTACATCAGGAGTAGATGTGGTGTATCAGGATATGGGCTGGTTCAGACTCTCATCAGGTGGAGCTGTTCAGTGTACCACTGTAGAGTCTTTAAGATCACCAACACCATCCGTTTAGTTGGGTGTGTCGATATATAAAATGTGTTTGTGAATTATTGTGATATTACATTGTTGCCGTAGCGCCCACTTCCATGATCTCAAAGATAAAAAAAAAATAATAATATTTTTATCTACACAAATACCATTAATACAGTCAGTGGTGGTTTTATGTGTGCTAATGTCTTCACATAACCATTTCCAGACCACTTCATGGGGAAGCTAATTATATCAACAGTCATTCAACAACTGGTTTCTCAAATTAGCCCTTAAATAAATATAATCAGGTGCTGAAAAAGTTTGAGAGCGTTATTTTTATGTCCTCTATTATATGCCTGTATATACAGGGGTTGAACAATGAAACTGAAAGACCTGTCATTTTAGTGTGGGAGGTCTTATGGCTAAATTGGACCAGCCTGGTGGCCAATCTTCATTAACTGCACATTGCACCAGTAAGAGCAGAGTGTGAAGGTTCAGTTAGCAGGTAAGAGCACAGTTCTGCTCAAAATACTGCAATGCACACAGCATTATGGGACATACCAGAGTTCAAAAGAGGACAAACTGTTGGTGCACGTCTTGCTGGCGCATCTGTGACCAAGACAGCAAGTCTTTGTGATGTATCAAGAGCCACGTTATCCAGGGTAATGTCAGCATACCACCAAGAAGGACGAACCTCCACCAGCATCACGTAGTGACCTGGCCACTATCCTGCAAGAAGAATGGCTTAAACTCCCTCTGACCACTGTGCAGGACGCAGTATATGTCATTCCCAAGACCAACTGACGCTGTATCGGCTGCAAAAGGAGGCCCTACACTATACTAATAAATGACCGTGGTCTAAAACCAGGTGTTTCAGTTTCATTGTCCAACCCCTGTATATATATATGGATTAAAAAGCTTACTGCCCAAAACGATGAGCTTAAACTCTCAGGTTTTAGCATGACGCCGTATCTGACGTCGGACAATCTGCCCCAACACTGAACTCGTATAGGTGCCTCTTTAACAGACCCAGAATTCGGATCCTTCCTGGATGCTGCATGCTCAGGAATCTGGAGGGAATCTTGGTGCAATCTGTCATTTACAGAAAATAAATTTACACAAGAGCTTAACCGGGGGAGAAGCTCAATCCTCTCGGCCAAAGCCCGGGAGGCTGGGCCTCAGCGGTGTGGTTCAGGGCTTTCTGATGCAAAGAGACAGTGTTATACAGAGAGACTTTGAACTCCGCTCCCGTAATCCGCTAAATTCCTAGGCCAAACAGTCGGCGTGAACAGGAGGCTGGGGTGGCAACTCTATTAGAGCCGGGATCTTCATCTGTGGGGAATGTAAAAGGGGAACACCAGCGGCTGATGGACCTACATTGAGAAGCAACGACGCTGAAACATCAGTCGGCTTGGCTATATGAAAGAACTGCGTGCACTCCTAATTCCGCTCTCCTCGCATCGGCCCCACGGAAAACCGGGCCAGACGCACAAAGACAGTCTGAAAAAACGGTCTGGCTAAACGGGGAATGATGTTATTGCTTACAGTAACAGTTGGGCAAGGCTTATTTGAATAGCAAAGGAACTTTTCAACCGCGTCCTTGGAGTCCTACCTCGGATTATTACTCCTACTGCGTTCAGCCGCCATCGCAGACAAATAGGTATCTACGAGAAATGCAAATCGGAAAAGCGGTCGAGGCACAAGGCGCAGGAAACCAAATGCTAATTTGTAGACTCAGGAATTTCTTCCCTCAAACTCGGGCTAATTGAAGCGGACGTGTTGCGAGAGACTAACAGCCAAGAAACCGCCATCACATGCTGCCATCACGAAGGAAAAACAACAAAAACACGAAACGTGGGCGGCGGGAACGTCAAAACGCCCTTGAGCCGCTCCTGGCACAGGGGCCGTGATTCCCAAAAATCCTTTAAATGTTTTTGAATATCAATCGAACAGGCGAGACCAGAAGGTGCGCTAGGCTACAGCGCGGACGAGGGCCCAGGGAGAACGCCGGGAAAACATTACACCATTGTTCGACCAGATTCCAGCTCGGTATGTGGACCACAATGGGAAGAAGACAGACATCAGCTTTACCATCCCCTCTGCCAGGGAGGTTTTCAGTGACGGAGCCATGAGCAAATATCAGGGCTGCGTGCGTGTGGACAAAGTACCAGCATCAGGATCATATACGTATCTGCTACTGCAACGGCACAGCAATGCGTTTAATCCTGAAAAGCACACGGGGGAAGTTATAACGCAGAATGGTTTTATTTACTGGGTGAATTTAAACGCAAGAGAATGATTTTCAGCCCCATTAATATTATATTATATTATATTTTAAAACTGTCCAAATTAATTGTTTCGTTTAGTGCACTTATTTTTATCCGCAACATTTGAGCACCAAAGCTTTATTAGCCTTCCGCTATAAAGTTAGCATTCTTGAGACACTTGTTCTTTATGGACTGTGATGCTTTACGAATAAGCATATAACCACACTGCCTTTTTAAACACGTCTAAAGTGCCCTTCAATCCTTCATGTACATATTTCAGATTAATAACTCCATAAAACCTATATCACAGGCCTTTTTGGATGTCCACAACACTCGTTAACTACACTTAACCTTGAGATTTAATCAGTAAAATATTTTATAATATTTTATTTATTTAATATATTTTGTTGGCATTTATGGATATATGGAAGATTCACCCAGAGTCATCCTATATATGTTAAAAAATATATATAGTGTAATGTAAATGTCATAACATTTAGTCAACCCCATTACATAATCACAAAACATTCAGTGGACCTTATAATAAACACATTCACCCATATGAAATATCTGGAAAATGACAAATTAAAATTCAGCATTTCACGTTCAGTGATTTTGGTGATACTGATTGTCAACAAGATCATACTGACCAATACAGTGTATATATAGTCGCTGTAATTTAGAATTATGTGTGTGTATTTTACACACACATATATATATATATATACATATATATATATATATATATAGAGAGAGAGAGAGAGAGAGAGAGAGAGAGAGAGAGAGAGAGAGAGAGAGATAGATAGATAGATAGATACATAGACAGAGAGAGAGACAGAGAGAGAGAGAGAGTGAGAGAGAGAGAGAGAGACAGACACACACAGTTGCTGTAAAACACCAATAAAATTGAATTATTCATCTGAGATAATGATATATCAGATATATCTAAAATTTCAGATTTAAAATTTTAAAATTTAAAAATGTATATACCTTATATACTTAATTTTAAAACCTCACAGTCCATAAAAAACAAACATACACATACATACATATATATAAATATATATATATATAATTCAGCAAATACATAAACTGTGGTTGACTGTATATGTGTGTGTGTGTGTATATATATATATATATGTATGTTTGTATGTATGTATGTATTTATGTATGTATATATATATATATATACACATACATCATACATACATACATACATACATACAAACATAAACATACACACACACACACACACACACACACACACACACACACACACATATATATACACACATATACAGTCAACCACAGTTTATGTATTTGCTGAATTCTGTGCTAAAGCAGCCCAACTCTGTGGCACCCATACCTACAACTGTCTGTAACAGAATGAGATATGGCTCCTGAGACGGACCTACACATTTTACGAATGGAATAAAGTTGTCTTATATTCAGTTTCCCAAAACGATAAACCGAAACGGAATTCTTCATTAAAACTTCATGTTTAGGAATTCAAGAGCTACAAGACACCCGGTCGTAGACTCCCCTACTCTAACCAGAATAACGTCATAGTGATTTATTAAAGCCTTCAGAGAAACAGCAGCCAGATCTCAAACTGGTCAGTAAGCTCATCTGCAGATTTCACAATCCCAGCCCCGGGATAAACGACTCCCAACCAGAGAAACACAGCAAAGCCAGAAACACTGATGTCTGATCTCGAGGTAGATATAAATAAGCCTGGTGGGTAGAAGACCTGAGCCTGAGCACAGACAAAGACAGACAGACAGACAGACAGACAGACAGACAGACAGACAGAGCCGGTTCCTGTGCCTGTGAGCGGGGCGCAGTCAGTAGGATCCTGACCCCGAGGCGGTGGAGGCCGGTTAGGCAGGCGGCCCGAGCGCTGCGGATAATTGAGCGCTTGCACTGTTTGGCAGGACCACCAGAGAACCCCGAGCGGCGGATCGTGACGAGCGCTGCTGCTTTACAAATCAAGAAGCAGCGAGGGCGGACGCGAGGCCCAGACGGCGCTCCGCACTCCTTCAGCCACACAAATGAACTTTTAATAAGAACATCAGCAGCTAACAGGGCGAGGAGAGGCAGCCGCGACCTCTCAGCCCGCCGCGCCGCCGCACTTGTGCCGAGGCTAAATTGAGCACACCTAAGGGAGTGTATGATACAGCTGTACGTGTGTGTGTGTGTGTGTGTGTGTGTGTGTGTGTGTGTGTGTGTGTGTGTGTGCGCAAGAGAGACAGAGACTGGCAAAATTGTGTGAATGACGAATGACTAAATGTATGGAAAGACAGGGATCAGAAAAGTCTGTTGTGTGTGTGCGTGTGTATGTATGTATATATATATATATATATATATATATATATATATATATATATATATATATATATATATATATATATATATATATATATGTGTGTGTATATGTGTATATATATATATATATATATATATATATATATATATATATATAAATTACACATGAATTAATTCATATATAGACATTTCTGTATTATAATTATTTTTTTTATTGTTTATTATTTAATTTTTTATATAAAATTAATTAGTTATTTTTATTTATTAATGAATTGAGCTGCTTTAATTTGCTAAGGCTAATTGCCTTTGTTAAAAATATCAAAAAAGGCCTTTTAAAAATAAATATATATCCATATCCATTAAATATAGAGAGAGAAAACAGACGCAGGGTGAGCCATGCTGTTTGAAATGAGTGGCGATGGGAGCAAGTCGCTATAAGAAGCTCTGGGTCTCCCTTTATCCCTCTCGTTCCCCGTCTTGGTCCAGTCTTGACAGATTAGCATGCAAAGCAGCGTCAAATTAATTTCTGCTACACAAATATGAGATCAGGCTCGGATCAGCCCAAACACCTCTCTCCTAAACAGGGTAATGCTCTTACGGGCTCAAAGAGGCACCGTCAATAAGAGCCGTGGGGGTGTAGCGGTGCAGGGCGGGTGTGAGAGAGAGAGAGAGAGAGGGTGTGAGGGGCTGAAGTGGGCGATCTATAATAAGCCAGAAGCTCAAGTCGGTGGGCTTTGCAGCAGCCAGTCTAATGCATTCCTCCGAAGTTAATCTCATTTTGAAAGCACATCCACTGAGCGGCTCAGAGGGCGGCCGCGGCCGGGGAACCCAAAACGCATTAGAAAAATTCTCAATAACGGCCACAAAAGAGAGATGGAGGAGGAAAAAAAGGCCCACAATTAGCAATTAGACGCCGACAATGGGCGAGCCTTCGCTGCAAGAGCAACGTATCAAACGCTGCCGTTACAGCCAGTCAGCCACTCTCTCCGGGCGGGAGAGAGGAGGGGGGGGACCGCTTTAATCCTCATTGGCTCTGTGGGACCCTCTCAGCTGCCCGGTTTGACCTGTCGCTTAACTAGCACGTCGCCACACCGGTGGACGAGGCAAGGGAGAAGGTCCTGCCTGCTTCAGCCGCTTTGCTCATATACAAGCCTGGGAAAGGAAATGAGCCGCTCATCTGGTGAGCTCTCTCTGAGCATGTCTGCGTATGCGTTATGATAGAGCCTCCTTTGAGGTGGAAGAGGTGCTGCTTGTGTTATGTATACAGCCACCGATCTAATCAGACCCATCACCATATACTGGGAGGCCGCATCAGACTTGTGGGAGGCCGTGTAACCCCGTACGCCATGTGATCCAGCCTGAAAGCACACATTTGGACATTTCGCTGAGGTGTAATGTACCGTGTAAGTCCCGCGGATCAGAATCCGAGCAGCATGTCAAACCCCCAAAGCTCTTTCCCCTCACGGGCTCAAGACGTGCGACCGCAGATGGAAATATGAGCAGATTTGCCTTTATGTTTTATGAAACGTAACGCTCCCAGCAGCAGGAGTCTGAAGAGGCCTGGGGGCGACCCTTTAAATGGCTAACCAGACAAGTCCGAATCTGCAGCAGGACACTGGGCGTTCTAGGGGGTTCTTTATTAAAGCTGATGGTTCTACATAAAAGTGTAAACGCATAAAAGAGCCATTTGCGGGTGTAAGTAGTTTTTTGCATGGTCAAATGATTGGAATAATAATAATAATAAAAATATAATAAATAAAACACAATAATAATAATAATAATAATAATAATAATAATTACACATACATACATATACATGGTGTATAAATATAAATATAATCATATGCATAATTTTAATTTTAAATAAATATATTATATTTATTATATATTATATATTTGTTTGCTACATTTTCCTGTTTTGCCACAATGAAAAAATAAATATATATATAAATATAAATATAAAATATATATAACTAGCGTAGGTAGACCAGCAGACCAACAAAAAAAAAATTGGCAAAACATTTAACTAGCATTTTTTTAAGTAGTAATCAATAATTTTATAAATTGAGTTCTAGGACATTTAATATTTTATTATTTTTGTATTTGATTTTTTAGTACAGGGTCTATACACTATACAGGGACAGCCTGTAACATAGCCACCATAGTCACTATAAACGCCTTGACTTAACAGGAATTCCAAAATGAAAGGCAGAGGTAGTACATATACCTGTCGTATGTATGTAGTCTGTGTTTTAGGGACGTACCAATACAGGAAGTGCAGAACGATAATCATATATCCATATATCTATGCTCAGATGCTGATATATATACATAACACGCACACACAACACACACAACACACACAACACACAGACCTGTCCAATTATTTCAGTTGCTTGTAATGATTTACACTGACTGCAGTCCTTCTCCAGTCATCAGGTTCCCAGTCATGTTACGCTGCCACAAAGAAAACACGACCCGGGTGGAAAATAACTGCAAATATGAGAAAGTGAAAGATTTCACGTAGACACTGTAGGACGTGTAACAGGGAGCATTAATACAGTAACGCTTATTTGTTAGCTTTGTGGCTTAGCTCAGCTCTACACATAACTCCAGACATGCATGAGAGAGCAGGCGCAGCATTAAATAGCCGGAGGCCTTAGTGTTAACGGCTCCATCCACACAGCTGGCAAATAAGGTGGGGCACTTTAGGATCGCAGTTTAATGGGTGTAAAGAACAAACGAGAAACAAGCAACTACATTTGTAGTGGCACATATTGATATATCTACTTTACTGACTGGCTGAACGACAGACTGACTGAATGACTGACTTACTGAACGACAGACTGACTGAACAACTGACTGACCAAATGACAGACTGACTGAACAACAGATTGACTGACTGAACAACAGACTGACTGAACAACAGATTGACTGACTGAACAATAGATTGACTGAACGACAGACTGACCAAACAACAGACTGACCAAACAACAGACTGACTAAATGACAGACTGACTGACTATAGGACAGACTGACTGACTGAACGACTGACTGACAATGACAGACTGACTGACTAAATGACAGAATGACTGAATGACAGACTAACTGACTGAACTATAGACTAACTGACTAACGACAGACAGACTGCCTAAACGACAGACTGGCTGACTACACGCCTGACTGACTAAACGAGCTGACTGACTAAACGACTGACTGACTAAACGTCTGAACGAACGACTGAACAACAGATTGACTGACTGAGCTACTGACTGAACGACAGACTGACTGACTAAACGACAGACTGACTGACTAAACGACATACTGACTGACTAAACGACATACTGCCTAAACAACAGACTGGCTGACTGACTAAACGACTGACTGAACGACAGACTAAACGACTGACTGACCGACTGAATGACATAGAACCGAACTTAGATATGTCAAATATTTATGATATTATATAATTTGAGGCCGTACTGTGAAAAGGAGAAACATCTATTAAAAGCTGGGATGATATTCTAAAACAACTACATTTGTATTTTACTGCACTTCATATCTTAAATAGTCGAACTGGAAGGCTAAGTGGTCTCAACTAGCTAGTCTCAAACTTCTACTTTTACAAAATGTTAATCTACACCGGTATCCCCAGTTATGTACATGGAAAATAATAGGTACTGTCATCGTTCCACAACTTCCTGTATCGGTACGTCCCTAAAATTCATACTACAGGCATATGCCCGCCTCTGTGTAGCATAAGCACTGTTGCATTTCACCATTTATGCTAAGTCAGGTGTGTTCTGTAAGCAGTCTAACAGGCCAAATAATATGAAAATATAATGAACACAAAAATAATAAATATAAAATGTCTCTATTTCCACAACCTGCTACTAAATACAATGCTAGTAAATGGTTAATGCCACATGTTCCTGCTAGGTGAGCGCCAGGCTTATAAAAAATCTGAAGTTTAGAACGCTGGCCGAGGATAAATAAAAGCCTTGTGCTCTTACAAATTTATATTTACTTCTGATATTTAAATAACATAATATTCTATTTAATTAAGGATTCTATTTAATACACCAACAAACTCGTCAACACAAGTAATTTGACTATGCAGCATCCTGCTTGCTGTAGGTTCCACATGGTAAGCGCTGTATGTATATATGAAGCGGCCAACACTTCTTAGCCTGGTCACAGTGGGACAGCACCGCCACCTTCCAAGATTCCATCTGTACTAGAAGCCACTGCTTCTTTTTACTAGTGGGAAAACAGAGCCCCTATGGCCCTTCGTGGTACCCCCTACACTTCCTGTAGCATACTGCAAAGCCTGTCACGGAATTGAACACCGCATGTGATTTTAACAGGGCGCTTCCACTTTGAGGGTAAACGACCCGCCGAACCCTGTTTTCCCGTACTATTACCGTTACTGACCATGACTCGAACTATTGTGACTTAACACCGCAGCAGCTAAGATGTGCTCTACGGTGTCGGTGATTCTGTGCTTGGTGAGACGGGCAGGGTTACCCCCTACTGACCCAGGGGAAAGAGGCAGCAGGCGGGCCTCCTGAAGGGGCAGTCTTGGTCCTCTGACCCCGAGCACACCCCCTCTCCTGCCTGCAGAGCATCATCTTTGTAGTGCTACTGATTACAACCACCTCAACCACAACAAAGACGCACAAAGGGCTGAAAGAGAGAGAACGAGCTGCTAGGAGAGACACAGAGCTTTTTCACCGCGGACGAGCTCTTGTCTGTGTCCTGTGAGAACGCAGATCAGCAGGCCGCTGAGCCTAAAGGGTCACTTACGTCAGAGATTGAATG